>PVHP010013220.1:6488-41483 GCA_004024765.1 Zapus hudsonius | reverse complement strand
ATGACCCAGGGAAAAGCCAGCGTGCATGCTGACTATGGTGATGAGTACGCTCGAGCCAGGTTCCCTCAGCGCACCCTCACCTTGGCACTCGGCGTCCTCGGCGGACGGGAAGTCCGCAGGCGGTCTGGGGGAGGCGGTGGAAGCCGGCTCGGCCCCGGTTCCCCGGCGGAACCTTCCAGCGCGGCGCCCCGTTTCCCGCCCGGAGCGCCTGGCGCGCGCGCGCCAGCCCAGGTCATTTCCGGTGCCGCGTCCCAGCGCCGGGGCTCGTCGGTTCCTGAGAGCCGAGCCCAGGAGGCGCGCCGCGGGGCTCCCGTCCCGTCCCTTGACGGCCCTCTCCTCCCGAGCAGGTGTGCGGCGCCCATGGCGGGCTTGGAGGTGCTCTTCGCGTCGGCCGCGCCGGCCATCACCTGCGCGCAGGACGCGCTCGTCTGCTTCCTGCACTGGGAAGTGGTGACCAGCGGCTACTACAGCGTGGGCACGGGTGACCAGGTACGCACCCATGGGCCAGGAGCTCCCACGGGCCAGGAGCTCCCACGGGCCAGGGGCACCCACGGGCCAGGAGCTCCCACGGGCCAGGGGCTCCCAGGGCCAGGAGCTCCCACGGGCCAGGGGCACCCACGGGGCCAGGTTCACCCACGGGCCAGGAGCTCCCACGGTCCATAGGCTCCCAGGGCCAGGGGCACCCACGGGGCCAGGGGCTCCCAGGGCCATAGGCTCCCAGGGCTAGGGGCACCCACGGGCCAGGGGCTCCCAGGGCCAGGAGCTCCCACGGGCCAGGGGCACCCACGGGGCCAGGTTCACCCACGGGCCAGGAGCTCCCACGGTCCATAGGCTCCCAGGGCCAGGGGCACCCACGGGGCCAGGGGCTCCCAGGGCCAGAGGCACCCACGGGCCAGGTTCAGCCACGGGCCAGGGGCTCCCAGGGCCAGGAGCTCCCACGGTCCATAGGCTCCCAGGGCCAGGGGCACCCACGGGGCCAGGGGCTCCCAGGGCCATAGGCTCCCAGGGCTAGGGGCACCCACGGGCCAGGGGCTCCCACGGGCCAGGGGCTCCCACGGGCCAGGTTCATCCACGGGTCAGGGGTTCTCAGGGCCAGGGGCACCCACGGGGCCAGAGGCACCCACGGGCCAGGTTCAGCCACGGGCCAGGGGCTCCCAGGGCCAAGAGCTCCCACGGGGCCATGGGCTCCCAGGGCTAGGGGCACCCATGGGTCCGAAGTACAGACCAAGGAAAGGGCCTTCTTGGAAGGAGGTGGAAGGACTTCCTAGGGCCGGGGATTGGGGGACAGAGATCAGGAAAGGCCAGATGCCTGTGACCCTGAGCTGTAATGAAAGTGTAATGACCTCGATTTTTCCCCTACAGCCCCAAGGACAATTCCCAAATTTAGTCAAGGAGAAAGCTCTTCACTACTGCCTCATCCCCCACTAGAGCCCACCTACTGGTCCATCCCTAGAGCTGCTTTTTAACACCTAGGGTCTTATTGACATTCCCTCAGAGCTGGAGGATTGCTGGGCCCCGCCTGCCTCAATAATTCTGTCACTTCCTTGTGACCCTCACTCTTCCCAAACACCTTATGCATCAGTTTCTTGGGCTTTGACTTGGGCACAGCAGAACTGTGTGTGTAAAATTTGTCTTCAGTTTGATTTGGGTTTCCGTGTTAAGGTCAGTGCCACTCCTAAGTGTCAAGTGATGTCAGTGGTGGGGCAGTGGAGATGGCCATAGGCTTTTAGAGAGTGGTTTTTTTTTGGGGGGGGGGGATGGCTCAGCAGTTAAAGGTGCTTGCTTTCAAAGCCTGTTAACCCAGGTTCAAGTCAAGCCGGACTCTGAACGAAGCAAGTGTCTGGGGTTCTTTGCTTTTTTTTTTTTTTTTTTCTTGGTTGTTTGCTTGCTTGCTTTGTCTTTTGAGGCAGTTACTCTAGCCCAGGCTGACCTAGAACTCACTCTGTAGCCCAGGCTGGCCTCAAACTCATACAATCCTCCTACTTCAGCCTCCTGGCTAAAGAAAGACATGTGCCACTATGCATGGCTTTTTCTGTTTTGTTTTTTTTAATTCTATTTTTTGTGAGGCAGAGTCTCACTCTAGCCCCAGCTGGCCTTGGACTCTTGGTGACCCTCCTACCTCAGCCTCCCCAGAGCTGGGATCAAAGACTGTGCCACCACACCCAGCAAGAATTTGGTTTTCCGTGTGGGAGTCCAAGGGAAAAAAAATTATTTGTTTGAGTTTCTTTGCTTGCATTTTAGCCCAGAGGCACCAGGGTGAGCTAAGTTGTCATTAAGAATGCTTCTAACCCACATGATTTTGCCTAAGATGACAGCTACCTTTACTTTCCTGGGGCCACTATGGTGAATGTGAGAGGAAAAATCTCCATCCTGACTTGGTATGACCTTTGGTGGGTCCCAGCTCCTCTTAGACCTTAAAGTTTTTATCTGAGGGAGTTAAATTATATAACCATGTATTTTGGTTACTTTCCAACTTTGGCCTTCTGGAACACTTGATACTTGATCTCAAGGCCCAGAGGGCAGCCATGTACCATGTTTGGCCTGATAATACCAGGGCCTGTTCCTTCAGTCCCACCTCTGTTTTCTGGGGACCGTTGATTTCACCATAGTAAGAGGCATTCACTTTAACTGACCCCGGGATTCTCTCTTGCTCTGGAAGCCAAAGGCGACAGGTTGGTGACCAGAACATATTTTTCTGTATTCCAGGAGAGAATAGGTTGACTGCTATTCACAGAGAAGGTAATAGAAATGAAAGGGCCTTGATAGAACAGAACAAGGCATGTCACCTCAGCCTTCCAAAGTAAACCTTAAAATCCACAATACTAAACATGTTAGAGGAAATTGACCCAGTTCTGGGCGAGGGAATAGTTTCTCAGTAGTGTGGTTTCATTAGTTTCACTTTTGTTTTCTCCACACTCATTTCTCTGTCACAGGCCTGTGAAGTTCATTGTCATCTAGCCAAGTTTAAGCCATGCCAATTGCAACATTGCAAATATTTGTGATCGCTTCCCCCTGGGGATTTCCAAGCATCAGGGGTGACCAAAGAGGCATGGCCAGCAGTTATCAGTGTGGCCTCCCTTTGTGCTTGGTGGACGTGGCTGGTCTTTGCCTTTTGCCAGTCCTCTTCCTCCCTGGTCTCACTCCTCCCTGTGGCCCTCAGTCCCCCATCATCCTGGCACAACAGAGTTGTGTGTGAATTTTGATTAGAGGATTAACAACCATTGGCTTCAATTTCATGTTAGTATATGTGCTTTTTAAAGTTTTTTTGCATCATTGGTACTGGACTGTAAGCCTCACTTTTTCCTTAAATCTGTTTTAAAACTATACATTTTTACTTTCATTCATAATACTACAGTTAGGCTGTCATATACTATACTATAAGTACATTTTGCATTTCCCCTCTACTTTGGCTGCCCTAGCCAAGGCTGAGATGAGGATCCCTTACTTCTCTCCTACTTCTTCACACAGGGTTCTTCCAAGACTAGAATATTCGAGTTCTCAGGCATAAGTTTACCTATTTGCACTAAATTCTGCCAGATTGTTCCCCAAACTGCTTATATGAGCTCATCTGCAGTTTCTGGGAGTCATGCCCATGCAAACAAGGCAAAAAATAGAAAAACTCAAAGCACTGAAGTAACAGGTATACCTAGTGTCTTTTCATTCCAGCTGTGCTTCTCCAGTTGTTAATTTGAACAAATCCTTACACTGTTGTGTGCTTTTTTATTTGTTCTTTTGCCAATAACATCAGTCCCCACTTTTTACTGTTCATTTTCCAGGGTTCCCCTTGTGTGCTGGTTATTCTTTTCCTTTGTGCCTGTGGCAGATAACTCTTCCTGGCCTGTAGTACCTGCTGACCGACTGTAGTGTCTGGTGGAGCAGAAGTTTTAAGTATGGCCAGTCTCAAAGGCAGCAAGAATCCTGTTTAAAAACTCCTTCCCCACCTGGAAATCACTGTATTTATTTTTACTTTAGATGTAACTTAAGAACTATTTCTCATACTGTAATATGTTAAAGGAAAGTCTTAGGATTATTAAAAAGAAAAAGAAAGACCATCATAACTCACAGATTTTTCAATCTACCAGATTAGAAAGCTTGAAAAGTGGTTAATAGCCATATTTCCAGCTGACTGGAGCAACAAGAGCAGATAAGAGTGTCTGTCACTGGGAAACAATTTGCCTTTCTCCTATGAAAGTTCTTTCTTTCATGTGTACCAGATGGTTCATAACAGCATTGTTCTAAGGGTTAAAGAAGTACACTAGAAGCACTTTTAAGCACCATTGACCAGTGTGTGGAAATTACAGTGTACTCATTTGACGGAGCACTGTTGTTGTGAGTGTGGACCAACTACAGTGAATCCCAGAACAGTACCAAATAAAGAAGGCCAGTACTGCATGTGTAGTAATGAGGGGAAGGAGGCAGCTTTGTGGTGTACAGTACCTAAGGCGTCAGGGATGATGTTTAGTGCTTGTTGTACTTCCTAAGCTGGTGGTGGCTACATAGGTGTTCATTTTATGTTTTTATTTTGTATATATGCTACATTTTGGATGTATATGAAGATTGTAATTTTTGTTAAGCCATTGTATGTGGTTGCAGAGTCTCCATTAGGATCTCTGCTTTCAGTCAGCATTTTGGTGATGCTATTGCAGATAGCCCAAGGTCCAAACTGTGGGAAACAGTGCCTGAGAATTCCATGGTGTCCTTTGAGATGACTGGTCCTGTTCTTGACAGGAGTTGGGGAGATGATTATTAGCAAAGCTGTAGATTGGCAGGTTCCTCTGTGCTGTGCCATCCAGGTGACCAGATTCCTAGGAGGGGCACTCCAGAGACGTGGGTCCCAGGCCTCTAATTTGACCTCTATAATCTCATCTGTGATGTGAGGGATGGGGCTAGAGTACTGCTGAGATGGTTCTGAGGTCATGATCTTCTCAATCCTGGGTCTTCTCAGCCAGGTCCCAATGATAAGAAGTCAGAACTCCTACCAGCTGGGTGGAGCAGCAATAAAGACTTGTATACCCTCCGGTATGAGTCTAAGGATGGGGCCAGAAAACTCCTCGTGAAAGCTGTCCCTGTGGAGAACAGCATGATCATCAATGTGCTGGTGAGTCTCTGAGGCCGATGGGTCTACTGATGGTGTGGGCTTTGGGATAGCTGTTCGAACATCTGGTTTATAGTGGTTTTTGTTTTTTGTTTGTTTGTTTTTAAATGTTTTTATTTGACAGGGAAAGAGGGAGAGAGAGATAAAGTGAGTATGGGCATGCCGGGGCTTCTTGCCTCTGCAAACGAACTCCAGATTCATGCACCACTTAGTGCATCTGGCTTTATGTGGGTATTGGGGAATCAGACCTGGACCAGCAGGCTTTGCAAGCAAGCACCTTTAACCACGGAGCCATCTCTACAGCCCTCAAAACCTGTTTTAACAGTGTGGATCAAGACCAGTAAAAGTTCCCAAAGCTTTTCCCTAGTTATCCTACTTCTGGAACTTTATCCTGAGATGAGGACCCATAATATATGTAGAAAAACTTTGTGTGCAAAAGGTGTTCATATTACAAAATAGGGACTTTGTGTCTACAGAGAAATGTTTAAATAAATGAAGATAAGCTCATTCAGTGATAACACAGGGGAAGGGCTTCTGTAGTCCTAGTGGACTCTTAGTTTCTTGCTACCTTGGAGCTTTTTATATTCCCTGTTTCCTGTGCTGGCAACCACCCACCATGCTTGGGTTCCATGCATGCACACTCTGTCATCTCTTCAGCCTGCCTAACTCACTCTCTTTGTTTCTCCTAGTAGTCTCAGGGTAGCCTCAGACTCACTGAAATCTCCCTAACTCTGCCTCCTGAGTGCTGGGATTAAAGGCATGCACCACTACACCTGGCCTTATTTGTGTTTTGTTTTAATGTCAGTATTTTGTGCCTGAACTGCAAGCATTGTGAGGCCAGTGATTGTCTTTCTGTTAAGTTTCATTTCACTTATCTGTGTTCAATGACAGTATCCTGCTGTGTCTACTATATGTGGCTTTTTCCATTGAATATGTTTTGGAGGTTGTATTTATATAGAAAGCATATGCAGATAGACCTCATTTTAATTTTTTAGACCTCATTTTAAATATCTTTATGTGAGAGAGAGAGAGAGTGTGAGAGTGAGTGAGTGAATGGGCATGCCAGGGCCTCTTGCCACTGCAAATGAACTCCAGATGCATGTGCCACTTTATACATTTGGGTTAATGTGAGTACTGGGGAATTAAACCCAGGCTGTCAAGAATTACAAGTGCCTTTAACTGCTAAACCATCTCTCCAACCCTTCATTTATTTTAATTACTATACTATTCCACTACTCTTTCCCTTATTGCTGAACATTTAGGTCTTATGTGAGAACTGGGTTCTTAGTTGTAAACAATGAAGTCCCTTCAGGTTAATTTAAGCCATTCAAAAGAATTAGGATAGTGTATTGAAAAGTTCAAAGCTGGGCTTCCAAAAGCAGTTCCCCACACCTTAGAAACTGCTAGTACTTGTCCCTGTCAGCCTTAGATTCTGACCATTTCTGCCAGTCTGGTGCCCCTTGTCATCAGCCATTGATGTTGTGACCCTGTAGTCTTTGCTGCAGTCCACATCCGAAAAGTGCCTCCCCTTGATGGGCCTGCTTCTCCGTGTTGCTCCAAGTCACAGTGGGTACTTTTATTCCATGCCACACCTATACAGAAATAGCCCATCTCTCATTTTCTATTTTCGTTTTTCTAGGAATGTGGCTCACAACGAGTGGCAGACTTGACTCTGAACTTAGATGATTATATTGGTATAGAAGACCTTGGTGACTTCCACAGGTACTTACAAATGATGTCTTGAAAAGAAGGGAGACTTAATGGTGAGACATAAGGAATGGAGTAGAAGTGCCCATAGGATCGAAGAAGGTTGATGAAGGAACTTTCCCCTTGGGTACTATCAGTTCTTAGTCGGCTTCTCTGTTATTTGAAGAGAAGCCTCACATAGAAAATGCCCCATGAGTCTACAGCCATACCACCCTGACTGAACATACCCAATCACGTCTGATCTCAGAAGCTAAGCAGGGTCGGGCCTGGTTAGTACTTGGATGGGAGAAAATGCCCCATGAAATACCATGATGCACTCAGGAGTCCACAGGTGCTACAGTGGCCATGGTTGGGGGGGACCAAGCCAACTTGTTCAATGACAGTAGGTTCCTGGGAGGAGGTATGACTAATCAGGTCTCCGCCCCACCCCAACATTTTTTTTTAAAAAAATAAACTTCACTGTGATTCTTGACTGTGTTTTGTGTGTGAAAGGAACATATGTATGATGCCTGTTCACACTGCTACAGTTTGCTACTGTTCCACTGGATTAAGGACTAATTTCCGGGTGGTGATTTAAAATGTAATTTTAGTAGTTGATGGCTCCCAAGAAGTCTTATCAAAAAAGAATTTCCATGCTTATCCTAGTTGCATATTCTTGTTTCATGCAACAGAAAACACATTTGTTGCTAGAATTTGGAATATTGTAGGATAAAGGGAAACTGTAGACCCATGAAGGAATTTTGTAGTGAAATCACAGAAATTGGGTCTACTGTGCTAAGGCTCCATCAGATTCATTTTAGTGGCATTTTCTCCTAGAGTTTGACACTTCCAACAATTTGTTTCTGAAATGGTTTATAGGGCTTTGTAATTCTCTTCCTTATCCAGTGCCTTTAACCTTTACTTTCTTTCTATGTCTGTTAAATTCTCTCTCACATCTTGCCCAGTGAACATTCATTTCAGTTCTGTGAAGAGTTGGCGTCCACCTGTTAATCCTTTGAGAATGCAAGGAGGTTCACCTTTGGGGGAGGGTTTCTTATTTCTTGTTTACTCAAAGACATTCACTAAATAGATGTACCACATTTTTCATTTTGTCAATATTGAAATTCTTACTGCCTATTTTGATAGCCTCTGGTAAGAGGGGTTACTTGTACAATTAAATCAGTATCTACTTGGAAGCTTTTTTTATTATTATTTTTGAAATTTTGTCATTGGGTAACTTATACTTTGGCCAGGTGTTCACTTACAAGAGTCCCAGTTGAAGTATGAAGTAAAATAGTTTAAGTGGGGTATAGGGTACACAGACACTTGACTGTGGGACCTGCACTAGACAATTTGTGGCAGCATGTGAAATGAATGCCCCTAAAAGTGTCACTTGTGACTTAAGTAGCAGCGCTAACTTCCTTGTACTTGATGAATGAATGTAATCAGTGTGGTTACTTTGGTTTCAACATCTAAACAATGTCTCTAGTTCTCAGGAGACACAGGACGTGGAGCAGCTCTTCCCATGCGTATCTGCTCTATGCAGGTCTTTTTGGGTGAGGTGTCTGTTCTTGCTCAATTTTAAATTAGGTGGTCCATTTTTTCTTACTGAGTTTTAAGAGGTCATTGTGTATTTTGGATGACAGTCCTTTATCTGGTAAGTGCTTTCCAAATATTTTCTTCTAGTCGGTGACTTATTAAGAATATATATATATATATATATATATATATATATATATATAGCAGAGGAGAAGAAATTATATATCTTCATGTATCTTCTTTATTGCCATCCTAAACTTTTTATTTTCAAGTTTGTAGCCCTAAAAAGAAACTATAAAAATATACATTGGGGCTGGAGAGATGGCCCAACAGTTAAGGAGCTTGCCTGCAAAATCTAATGACCTGAGTTCGATTCCCCAGTGCCCACACACACATAAAGCCAGATGTACAAAGGGGTGCATGCATCTGGAGTTCATTTGCAGTGGCTAGAGGCCTTAAGTGCGTGTTCTCTCTCTCTCTCTCTCTCTCTCTCTCTCTCTGCTTGTAAATAATATATATAGTGAACCTCCAATTAGCCACCACCTAGATTCTCCAGGGTTTTTTTTTTTTTCACATGTGTGTATGTGGGGGGAAGGTGGGGAGTAAGTTTATATGAGCGCATGTATGGAGGTCAGAGGACGATTTGGGGTGTCAACTCTTATCTTCTTTGTTTGAGCTAGACACTCTCTCATTTGCTACTAGAAAGGGCAGACTAGCTGGTCCAGGAGCTTCAGGATTCTCCTGACTCTGTCTCCCACTTCCATAGGGGCGTTGGGATTACAGATGCTGTGCTTCTTGCATCTGGCTTTATGTGGGTTCTGGGGATCTGAACTCCGGTTGTCAGGCTTGCACAGCAAACACTTGTAACCACAGAGCTATCCCTCCCAGCCCCAGATTCACCACTTTTTAACATTGTCCTGCTTTTGCTTAATTTTTCTATATAATTTTTTGTTCTTGAACCATCTGAGAATTATTGAAGACTTTATGAATTTTGATCCCCTAAGCACAGCAGCAGTTAGTGCCTTTTTCTTACTAAGGCTACCTCCTCCTCTTCCTGAAGACAACTGTCACACTAGGAATGCAGTGTCATGGAGCTGTCCTTCATTTGCAGTCTGCACCCCATAATGCCCTTCATAGCTGGTCTTTTGAATTTTTTGCCTTCCCCAAAAAATTTCATATTAGATTAATTTTTGTGTCCCTTTAATTTGCTTTAACTAGCATAGTTTTCATTTTGTTGTTTTTTAGACCTGAAATTTATATGCTAATAAATGTATTTTTAATTAATTAA
This sequence comes from Zapus hudsonius, assembly GCA_004024765.1. Classification (NCBI taxonomy): domain Eukaryota; kingdom Metazoa; phylum Chordata; class Mammalia; order Rodentia; family Dipodidae; genus Zapus; species Zapus hudsonius. Next base: position 31,875 of record PVHP010013220.1, on the reverse strand, counting down.
ACTTTTTAAGATAATTATAGAATTAACATGCAATTACAAGAAATAATGGTTCTTTTGTAGCCTTTATATTTATACACCAATGATAACATCTTATGAAACTATGCTGCAATATCACAGCCAGCTTATTAACATTGATGCTGATAGAAAATGTTTTCATCACCATAAGAACCTTCCTGTTGCTCTTTTATAGCTACGCCCAGGTCCAGGTCTCTAAACTGCTCACATTCTGTTTCTGAGAGTGACTATAAAATTAGTGTTAAATCTTCTGTAACTTGCTTGTGGCCTTTTTTTTTTTTTTTTTAAGGTCTGGAGATATCCTTATGGAAGGGGGTGCTTCAAGTGTGATTTAGTTTAATAGTAACTTTACTATTATAGTAACTTAACTATCAGCTACTTTAATAGAACTATTCAAATTATATATTTTGTTTTGACCAAGTTATCCTTTGTGGTTTTTCAAGAAGTGATCATCCTAAGTTGAATTAAGTCATTCTTTGCATTCCTTACTATCCTTTCAGTGGGTACTGATCTCGTGGGCTGTCTTGATTCATTCTTGATACTAGTATGCCACCTTTTATTGTTTGTCATACTTACTAGATGCTTATTAACTTTAATCATTTTGTTTCATTTTCTGTTTTCCTGTTTTACTGATTTCTGCTTTTTTGCTGTTCTTTCTCTGCTTTGGACTTGATCTGCTCTTTCCCTAGGCTCTTGAGCTCAGAATTTGATTATAGATTTGAAATCTTTCCTCTTTTCTTGTGTAAGCCTTTAGTGCCATAATTTCCTCTCCTCTGCTTTAGATACATATTTTTAATAAGTAATATTTCCATTTTAATTCAGTGTTGTGTGTTATCTTTATGTTTTGCTCTTTGATTCCTAGATTATCTAGAAATTTGTTGCTTACTTTCTGTGAATTCAGAGACTTCATTTCTGTTTTGATTTCTAATATAATTTGGCAGGGACCATATTCCATAGGATTTCAGTTGTGAAGTTTGCTTTATGGTCCAGGGCTTGATTCATTTTGCTATCTCTGCTGACTTACACACCTCAGCTGTAGCTTACACTGCTTGTCTCTCCCAGACAAGAAGGGACAGATGGTAGGGTCAGTCTTTGAAGGATCTGAGTTACTAACTAAACTAGACCTTGATCCCCAAAACTCTGTCCCTGTAGGGCAGAAACCTAGGTCATAACTCCCAGAAAGCCTTTGCCCTCCATGACCCTTCCCATGACACGTGATGAACACATAATGAAGCTGAGGAGGGTGGTGACGTGGGTCCAGAGGAGCATCCAGTCCAGGCCCTGTGCCCCTACCCTCACCTCTTTCTAATGGGGTGGTAAGCGAGGAGGGGCAACTCAGATGCCTAAGAGGCTTAGGCCCAAACCTCAGAGACAGCGCCAGGCTGTTGCCCCCCTCACTCAGGTCTGCCAGGCGGCCTGTTCCCATCCTAATACACAGGCCAAGGGCAAGGCCAAGAGTTCTCAGGGCCGCCGCCGCCCCCACCCCCGCCACCAGAATAATGCACAGAAGGTTGCCAGCCAACTGCAAGGAGCTGACTCCTCATCTACTTCCTATAGGACCTACAAGAACAGCGAGGAGCTTCGGTCTCGTATCTTATCTGGAATCATCACGCCTATTCATGAACAGTGGGACCGGGCTGGTGTAAGCAGTCCCCATCGGGAATTCCCACCTGCCACTGCCAGAGAGGTGGACCCACTCCGGGTTCCCCCACATCATCCACTCACCAGCCGGTATCCTCCCTGGTGAGTACAAAGCCCTTGGTCAGCGCAGATTTCCATAGCACGATCCTGCCACCCATCACCCTACCACTGACCCTTCCCCATATGTCTTCAGCAGAACGGTCCGAAGATTTGGTGTGTAGAGGTAGAAAATGGAGACCTAAGTAGATCAGTGAGTTCTTCTATTGCTACTTGTCACTCTTAACTACCCAGTGTCCTGTCCAGAGGTGACACAACTCCTGCATCTGCCCAAGGGTCTGGAGCTGCTGCCAAGGTGATAGTTATTCATTTCAGAACTCCTGTGCAGGGCCTTAAGGAAAGATGCAGAAGTACTCTCCTGGGGGGAGTGCAGTCCCAGTGTCTTCCCTGTTCATTTCATTTCATTGTAGTCCCCTGAACTCTCTGACAACAGAGATTAACAGACAGCCTGATGTGTGAGTCACAACTAAGGTCTTTCCAGATTAGTATGGCAGTGTTAAGATTAGAGCCTTTGGCTCTGGAGGAGGGGGCAAAGATCTTAGTCTCTAGCTAGATAGCACTTCATTGACTGGAGCCTACAGTGTGGATGTAACAGTGGGGTTGACTGGGTGACAGGGGAGGATACTCTGTAGAACATGGAATGAGCACTCAGTAAATGTTAACTACCATTGTTAGTTTATTCTGGTTGGTAGTTGTATACCTTTGGTTAGTTAAAAATAGGTAATCAGGGCTGGAGAGTTGGCTCAGCGGTTAAGGCACTTGCCTCCAGTGCCTAAGGCCCCAGGTTCAATTCCCCAGGACCCATATAAGGCCAAAACCCACAAGGTGGTGGCCCTGGTGCGCTCGCGCTCGCTCTCTCTCTCTCTCTCTCTCTCTCTCTCTCTCTCTCTCTCTCTCTCTCATCTCTCTGCTTGAAAATTTATAAATAAAATAAAAAGAAAGTATAAAAATAAAAATAGGTAATCAATTAAAGTCCATTTGGCAAACTCTTTGAAAATACTGACTCCTGTAGAGAGAGTGGTTGAAGAGGTTGGAGACAGCTTATCAGATGGAACCTGCTTATTTCACAGAAGGAAACAGGTAAGATAACCTGCCATTAACAAAGAGGCAGAGGAGGCTGGGAGTCAAGAGTGACCTGTCAGAGTATGGAGGCTAGATTTAAGAAAGTTGTAGTCAACTTTCTCTGTTGCTGCACAGAAAGAACCCAAGCAAAAGTGGCTTGTGGAGGAATGGGTTTATTTGGCTTACAGACTCCAGGGGAGACTCCATCATGGCAGGGAAGACAATGGCATGAGCAAAGGGGTGGACATCACCTCCACCACAGCACTGCAAACAATGGCAGAAAGGTGTGCCAAACACTGGCCAGGGAAGCTGGCTTATAACCCCCATAAGTTCACCCCCAACACAGCTCCAGCAAGGTTGTAAAACCCAAATTGCCATCAGCTGGGGATCAATCAATCAGAACATATTCATTGTGGGGGGCACCTGGATCAAACCATGACAGTCTGCCCCTGGCCCCCACAAACTAATAATCATACATGATGTAAATACAATGTGCTCACTTCAACTCCATAAGTCCCCACAGCTTGCAACTGAGCCATAATACCAAAAAATAAACCCGTAATGGCACAGAACATTCACACTGCAAAACATGAGGCATGGCAAAAATAGATTGAACCAATACAAGATTTAAAACAAGCAGGTCAACATCAGTCTCTAACTCCAAGTTCAGTAATTCTAACCAGTCTCTTGGTGATCCATTTCTGCCTCTCCAGCTCAGTTACTCAGTCCGGGAAAACTTCTAGTGCTGGCAGCTCTCCTTGGCAGCCATGCATAGTCCTGGAATTCACTGGGTCTCCACTGAAACCCACAGTTCATCCTCATGGCTCTAGTGGCCTCTACATAGGCAATCTAACACACCTGCTTCACGTTGCCGATGCCATTTTTCAAAAACAAAACTGTGTTGAAAATGCAAAGACTCTCTTTTCCTGTATTTGTTCTACTCCACAGAACCAGGTGAGCTACCAACTTGTTAATCCTGGGGGAGCAAAGCATTCAGACCCATTACATCAAAGAATCTGCATTCTTCCTGTTGTTCCAATGCAGATCATCTGGCCCAATCTCAATGGTTGTAATTTCTCAAACAATTTTAGGTGAGCAGGCAGCAGTTTCGGCCCAAAGATCTCTCTTCTTTCTGTGCCATCTCACATCTGCTCACACCAATCCATCTTTACGTAAAGCAACCCTACACAGGTTCCCAGGACACAGGCAGGCAGAACGCAGCAAGCCTCTCACACAAACTGCTTCTGGCACAGTCCTGACAAAGTTCTTTCTCACCCTTGTAAGCCAAACCTCACAGTCCATAGTTCTTATTGCATTCAGGTCTTTTAACTCTGACCAGAGTGGTCCATCAAGCTATACTCACAGCACTGCAAGGTGTCTCTCAGGACAAGGTTTCAAATCCTTCCACATTCCTCCTGCAGATCACTTCCAAAAGGCCAAGCCACAAGATCAGGGTTCTAGCAGCAAAAGATCCCACATTCTGGTACCAAAACTGTTAATAGTCAACTTTCTCTGTTGCTGCACAGAAAGAACCCAAGCAAAAGTGGATTGTGGAGGAATGGATTTATTTGGCTTACGGACTTAAGGGGAGACTCCATCATGGCAGGGAAAACAATGGCATGAGCAGAGGGATGGACATCACCTCCACCACAGCACTGGAAACAGTTGCAGGAAGGTGTGCCAAACACTGGCAAGGGGAAGCTGGCTTATAACCCCATAAGCCTGCCCCCAACAACACAGCTCCAGCGAGGTTGTAAAACCCAAACTGCCATCAGCTGGGGATCAATCATTCAGAACACATTCATTTGTTTGTGGGGGACACCTGAATCAAACCATGACAAAGCTCTAATGACTATCAAAACATGGGAGATTTTTAGACACAAAGTAAAGCACCCCATCACTGAACAGCCCTGGCTAGTGCTCTGATCAGAACTAGCAGCCTCTGCCCTCTTTCACAGGACACAGACCCACATTTACCCTCACCTCCCACACCCACATGTCACCTGTCCCTCACTTGGAAATCTCCAATGCATTGAAGGTGAGGAGTCTGCTCCAGCAGATTTGTAAAAAGATTTGTTTTCCTAAGTGTGGAATGGCATATATCTGCAGCTCGTCAAAGGATACTGGGTCTGTAGGGCTAGGAGTACAGCTAGAGAGGTTGATCCATTAGGGGGCTTGTTCTCCTGAGCTCTCTAGGAAAGAAAGAGTTACTGAAAACAGTCTGTAAAAGGGAGGGTTGGTTGTTTGCTTGTTTGCTTTTTATATCTAAGCCTAGCTTTTTATTGTTGTTATTAATTTCATTCACTTCCCTTGGCTCCATCTGTCTTCAGTCAGGAAACTACTTTAAATTCTATCCCTTGTTTTGTTTCAAAAATTAATATTTCCTGTGCTTATCCAGCCTTACTAAGTAAATCTTTGGTATAAAGCTTTTATTTGGGTCATTCTAAATTCATATTTAATCCTGATCTGTCTGTCTTTATATGTAACTTTTGAAATGTCCCAAATAGGTTTTTGCAATTTCTTTTCAAAGTTTTATAACCTGTTTACTAAAATGCTAAATATGTCTGGTATTTTATTTTCCCACTATACTGTGGTTTGTCTAATTTTTGTATTCATGAAAAGGATATTTTAAGCATTTCCAGATTTTCATTATAACACAGCCATGAAAAAATACATTTATATGTATGGAATTATGGTTCCTATGCTGGCAGGTGTTAAATTCTGGTTTCTGAATCTTCCTATACTCCCAAAAGTTGTTGGATGCCTCAAAGAATTCTTGTTTAGGTTGTATCTACCAATATTTACTACATTAGAAATTATAACCACCACCACCACCATTGCTTTTGTACCCTCTGTGCAAATATCAACTCACTGGGGAAAAAAAAGTTTCTGAGATAAGTAACTAGTTGTGACCTTATGGTCCACCAGTTCATGGACCACCTTAATTAATTACTATCAAGGAGATAATAGTGATAGAGGAAGACTTCTTGTACACAGGGTGCATCCATCTGCACACACACATACATGCATGTACTATACATTCATATACCACATGCATGCACACAAAGATGACTCAACTCTTATAGATGCTTTATATGTTTGGGCTTTTCTGATCTGCTTGAGAAATCTTTGTTCTAGCATGGAGAAATTCTTATGTATTTTACCTTGTATGTTTAGGTTGTCAGTCCATTTAGAATTAATTTTTATATTTGATATGTGGTTCCTATTCTGTGTTGATATACATTTGATTTAGCACTGCATTTTGAAAAGACTTCTCTGCTTATGTTACCTGAATAACTTATTGAATTTTATTACCTGTGAGGCTGTCATCCGGTGTTCTCCCCCCCCCCCTTCTCTCACTCTAGCCCAGGCTGACCTGGAATTCACTATGTAGTCTCAGACTGGCCTCAAACTCACAGTGATTCTCCTACCTCTACCTCCCTAGTGCTGGGATTAAAGGTATATGACACCACACCCAGCTTCCCTTATTCTTAATTGTTATCCTTCTCCTCTTGGAACCAAATAATCTTAAATCCTTTTATTTTTATCCATGGGTAGTGAATTAACTTCAATAATATTTATATATCATTACTGTTTACTGAGTGCTAACTATTCCAGACACCATGCTAGGCATTTTACCTGTATATTCTTATGAGATCCTCCCAACAACCCCACAAGATCAGGAAGGGCTGCCAGCATTTGATAGGTAAGGACATGGTTCATTTTCAATAAGCAACTTCACAGTCACTAAGAAACAACAGTGTATTACAGTGATAATAGAGTATTTAGTACTGGAAGCCTTTGCTCTTATCCCCATTTAAGTATCCATCATATACCAACACTGGACTAAGCACTGGCAGTGATTGAAGAGATGTGGCCCAGTCTTTAAGGCGTTTCCAGTTGATTAGGGCTAATTACCACTTTCAGTCCAAATTTTATGTCTTTAAAACAATGGCAAAAGTGCCTGAGATGTGCTGAAGTGTAGAAAGGAGGGGCAGAAACCAGGAAGGGCTTCACGGAGCTGATGCCTAAGCCAGAATGTAGAAGACCAGTACAAACGCCATGGTACAGGCAGTGATAGGCTTTTATGGCCCAGGGAACAGCGGAACCAGTGGGCTATGAAATCCTCTTAGGAGGGATTAAGCTTCACTGGTGCCAGCATGTGAAAGGAGAAGAGGTCAGTGTGAAGCCACAGCACAATGGGCAGTGTGTGTTATAGAACTGGATCGGACCCTGGGATCATGGAAGATACCGAAAGGTTTTGAGGACTAGGGAGACAGCTCAGTCAATAGAGTGCTTTCCTTTTAAGCATGAGGATCTGAGTTGGATCTCCGGTACCCATGTCAAATGCTGGCATGGTGGCACATGCCTGTAACCCCAGCACTGGGGAGGCAAAGATAGGCAGATTCCTGGAGCTCTCTAGCAAGCCACTCTAGCCTACTTGATAAGTTCCTGACCAATGAGAGACTCTCAAAGAATAGACCTGAGGATAACACCTAAGAATTTTCTCTTGCCTCCACATGCACGAGCACACACATGCATTAGGAAAAAAGGTTTTGAAAGTTATTTGGTTATGAACCCTGTATTCATTGATTTTTTTTTTCTCTCTCTCTCTCTGAAGGAATTTCAGAGACTTGGCAGCTATGATGCTTAACATGGTTAATAATTATTGAGCCCTTACTGTGTGCTGAGCACTTAATATAAAGAAAATGTTAAGTATATATCAAACATAATCTCTGTAATCATCAAATAAGAAGATGAAGTAGGTGCTGCTATCTTCATTACATAGAAAAGAAAACTGAGGTACAGGGAGGTGAATCAGTTTGCTAACCCAAAACAGCAGAGTTCATGAATGTTGGATTAGGATTCAGCCCTTTGTATTTCCTTCTTTTATGCATGTATCAACAACTGTTTCAAACGAGGTGCTCTTGGCTTGGATTGTTCCAAGAAGAGAGAATTCAAGTGGCTAGAATATAGTACACCAGTGAGGAAGAGAGGTGAAACATGATACCTCAGTTTAGCATAAACCCATAGTTGCTTAGGGTCTTAGGACAAAGATCGGAGGTGGTGGAAAGCCACTGGAGCAGTATTGCATGAACTTTTTCTGAGGACTTGTGAACTTGTCTACTTAGCCTAGATAGGACACCAGTAATAGACCAAAAAAACAGTTGCATCCAACTCTACCTTGGTGGACCAACAAGCTTATTGGGGTTACCTACGGGAGCATCGGCAGCTAACAGCCACGGTACAATTGGAGAAGTGCTCCGCTCCAGCAACTATTAACCATTTACATATCTTCAGGGAGGGGAAGGGCCTTGTACATACTGCCTGTGAGGGTATGCTGATGGGCCCAGTCCCAGGAGGGTCTCATGTGGGTGTCATAGTTCAAGAGGACAACATCCTGGAGGACAGTGTTCTGTGCATCTAAAAAGGAAATCAGGGCAGCAAGGGGCAGAGCTGAGATACATGTGGAAGTGTACCTGATAGGACTTGCTGACGGTTAGCCTAACCAGGACTGGCGCAGGCTGCGTTCCCAGTCTCTTTCTCATTTGGGGCTTTTTGCCTATAAACTTGGGTTGGTACTGCTTATGAGGCTTTCTTGTTCTGTCAGGAACACGCCCGTGCCCCAGAACTGTTGGGCTTGTATTGTGCACCAAGACTTCAAGCAGATTTCAAAGCATATTTCTCTCTCTCTCTTTTTGTTTTATCTTTGGTTTCTGTTGTTTTGTTATGTTTTGTTTTTGAGATAAGGTCTCCTATAGCCCAGGCTGACCTGGAATTCACTATATAGCTGAGGATGACTTGAACTCCTAATCCTCATGCCTCTACCTCCCAAGTGCTGAGATTACAGAATGTGCTGTCAGGCCTGAATCCAAAGCACATGTTTTATAAAGAACTGAATTGTTTTGTTTTGTTGCATCTATAGTCTTTATAGAAAGTACAAAGAGAGACTCCTCACCCAGAAGGGACCGGCACTGTTTCTGCCTTCAGCATTCTTCTCTCTACTTCTGTTCATGCGCACATGGCTCCTGCCTCTGCCTCTCCAGCAACTTCTTACCTGTGTGCGCCACCACAACTGGTAGTAGTTGGCTTCCTTAGGCTGTTGATAATCCCCTTTTCCCCATACTTAACACTAAAGCAATGAGCATTTTCTATACATCATTTTAAAAGCATTATAAGAACCTTGCTTCTATTGTTTCCATGGCTACATGTAATTTTGTATTTTTTTCACATTTAGAGAGACTTTGTTAGATTAAGAGAAGGAAAAAGGAGAAAGTAAGAAGAGCTCCTGCCCATAAGAAGGCAAGGAGGGATAAAGTCCCAAATTTTGTATTCTTTAGGATAGATATAAAAATAGACATAAAATCCCTGGATAAAAATATTAGGATTAGGGGCTGGAGAGATGGTTCAGTGGTCAAGGTGCTTGCTTACAAAGCCTGATCGCCATGGGTCAATTTCCCAGTACCCACATAAAGCCATTTGCACAAAGTGGTGCATGCCTCTGGAGTTCACTTGCAACAGCAAGAGGCCCTGGTGCACCCAATCATTCATTCTCTTCCTCCCTCTCTCTCTCCTTGCCAATAAATAAAAATATTTTTAAAACAATATTAGGATATATGTGTAGGAGAGATAATGCAGACTTGCTCTCAGAAAGCATGCTCATCTGTGCTCTATAGCTCAGGCCGCCTCTGTGAAGGAAAAGCTTGGTTCCTGGAGGGAGAGGAGAGTGTTGTAGAGACTATCCAGTGGGCTGCAGCACACCAACTGACAGTAGACAATGGAACTGAAACTTCATTCGTGGGCTATAATGAAGAAGTTTCCGAAGCTCACTTCCAGGGTGTGCTACTTCATACTTCTAGCTTGCCTCACCTGAGACAACTTCAAGTCTCAGCTTTTAGGGGTTTGGTTTTGGTTTTAAAATAATATTTTTCGGATATAAATGTTCTTGGTTCTTTATGTTAAGTTTAGGAACTTAAAGTAAAAATAAAGCACAATGTATATTTTTATACAGAACTGGGATCCTTCATGTTTTTACCTTTTGTCCCTTTTCACATAATTTCCATTTTAATATGTTCGGTGTTAATCTGTGTCCAGGACTCTTTGAAGTCCTGTCTCCTGTGAGTGTTTTCCCTGCCTGCTGTGTCTGCGAATGCACTTGTGACCCCACACTGGCATCAGCTGCAGGCCCCTAGGAGCCTAGGTACCTGGCTGCTCTGGGACTTGTGGTAATTACCCCTTGTTTGTTTCAGGCGTGATCCCCTGGGCCCATTTGCTGTCGGGGGACAAGACCTAGACCCTTTTGGGTGAGTACTGCTGGGGAGGTGGTAGCAATAGTACTTGCTCTGCAGCTTTGAGTCCCAGCTCATCTAATTTTAGAGCTTTTCGTCAGTCTTTTCCTTTGGGGTGAAGGAGGCCGTTGTTGCTGAGTGCCTGAGAAATGATTGCCTCTTTCTGTGTGCTGTCCTACCTGGAGCAGGTCTGGGAGTGCTGAGAGGACTGATCTGATCCCTTTCCCCTCTGAAGGGAGGCTATCCATCCCCCTCAGATAGAACAGTACTGGAGTTTATCAGGTACAGGTTAAAGATCACATAGTGAGCCACAGGCCTTAGGGCAGCTCAGGACTATTTGAGTTACCTCACTTGATAAAGGAGTCTCTAAACCCTCTTAGATTCTGTGATTCTCATCCATCCTGCCCATCAAAGTTATTACAGCCTCAGCTATGCACTCAGTTCTGAGTGGTGCAGATGAGATTTTAACTCCCACTGAGGAGTGACCGAGTAACCCCACTTTTATTATTGTATTTTAGACAGTAGGGAATCACTTGAGTCTGCATTGTGCTTACACGGTGAGCCCAGAATGTGAGCAGCATTAACCTGTTCATCCAGTTTAAGCACATGAAGTCAGGTCTGTGGAGCTCTCTGAGGGACAGATGCTCTTGGGAGCCAGAAACTGCTCTGTGGCCCTTTGGGGAAACAGCAAAAACACAAGCATCACAAATGGTCTCAATGCCATGAGTCCACAAAATAATGAATGCCCTACAGAGCCTTGTGACATTTCTGCATTGACCATGGCTATTTCTAGCTAGGCTTTGACCCGTCAAGCCTCCTTGGATGTAGGACATGGCAGGATCTCAACTCTGCAGGCACAAGGAATCCTACATAACTTCCCTTGCTGCTGCAGGCCTGCAGCATTGACAGTAGCTCTTTGCACGCTTCTTCTTCTTGCCTACTTCCTGCCAGGTCTCATGTGTCTCTGAGACCATCCAGAGTCAATGTCATGGTCAGTTTTAGACTGTGCTCGCCTGTCTCACCTCTCCTTCAAGAGCAGTGGGTCCCTGCCACAGCTTCTCACCCTGCTGCTTCTTGTCTCAGGTGTCAGAGAGGTGGCATGATTGTAGATCCCCTGAGATCCGGCTTCCCAAGAGCACTTATTGACCCATCTTCAGGCCTCCCCAACCGGCTTCCTCCTGGTGCTGTGCCCCCAGGAGCTCGCTTCGACCCCTTTGGACCCATTGGGACCAGCCCATCTGGGTAGGTATTTCTCTCAGGTATGCTGAGAGGTGGGACTGGCTTAGCATCACAGCAGTGCAGGTGTGTGACTCCAAGCACAGTCACTGCTGCCACCAAGAGAGTGGTGCTGCCTCCAGTCTGTACCTGCTGTCTCCTGGGAAGGAGCCTTCTAGGAGCTCCAGCCCTCCAGGGCTGGCTCAGGAGAAGAAATTAACAAATCTTGAAAGTTAGATATGTATTAGAAACTAAGTAGGTGCTGTGGGTAAATAGTACAGTCCACATTTTACATATGAAAATCAAATCGCCAGAGATTGGGTAATTTAGTCAAACTAGGATTTAGACCCAGGCCTGATTCCACCAACCATACATCACTCTGGAGGGCAGGCCCATACACACTGTGCATGTCTGCTTGTATGCCCAGCCCTGTTTTCCCCACTTACCAGCCCCTCTCTCCATTGCAGACCTAGTCCAGATCATCTCCCCCCACCGGGCTACGATGACATGTACCTGTAAAGGCCTCAAGAATGTAACATCCCAGCCTCCGCTCTACTCTCCAGGAGCCACCACCGTGGGCTCAAGCAGCACCTGTGTTCTTGCAGGCTGGGGGCAGAGGATTTTGCCCATGTGTTTGCAGGCCAGCTGCGGTTGCCTCCCCAGCCCTTGTCAGAGCCGAGGCACCTGCTGCAGCTCTCCACCTGGCTGTATATAGGTCCCAGGAGAAATCAGTGTTTCTTTATCATCACCAACTGCTCCCCACTTCCACAGGAGACTCTGGCAACATACACCCTCTACCCGATGCAGTCCCGATCACAGCGCTATAAGAACAGAACGCATTTTGGATGTTATTATTAAGAACCAAATCTCAATACAAAATTCATGTTGCCAGTCTTCTACTTTGCTTTTTCTGTTACTCCTTCCAGTGATGAGGCTCGGGAGTCTTCATCGAGGACTGGGTGACTTTCTTCTGACCTTGCACAGCCCACTCTTGCTCTTGTTCATGTTCCTCACATTGCTGAGATGAATCCCATTCCGGCTGAGCAGACGGAAGTGTGTGACTGGCACCTCCATAGACCATGGGGTGACTTTGACCAAGGCAGGCATGCTGTGGAAAGACTGCATTGTTCTCATTGGGGCAGGCTTCTCCACTCTTCTCTGGGCAGCCCTCTGGCTGTGTCTGGGCAGCTGTGGTCAGTAAGCAGAGGAATAAATGAACACATGTGCAGGCTAATCTCATTTGTGCCCCATAACCTGTGTACCCTAAAAGTCCCTTCTTTTAGGGAAACCTGTGAAATTGGAGATGCTTTTCCTCATCTAAAACTTCTTGGTGTCTCTTTGTGTGGATGGCAATGACCTTAGGAGCTGAGAAGAAAGGAAAAGTCTAAGGCTTTATGTCTATAACTGTCTCTTGTCTCTCTTAGTATCCATATGAGCACAGCTGCATGGGCTCCATTCAGCTGTGGTGTTGGTGTTTTCTGGATCCTTTGAGCTGGCTTGCATAGGTGGTGCTCAGCCACTGTGCTGTAATGGAACAAGAACCAGGCCAGGAGACCAAATTGAGGCACTGGGTACTTTGCTCCATAGCCAGCATTCCAACCTTCACTTCTCAACCCTTGATGCCTTCCCCCAAATAAGAACAATTATTGTAGGTAGCTGCTTTCCTAAGGTGTCTTCTGGGAGGGTTGGCTTATCTACTCAGTCCAAGACTCGATAAGTGAACTGAACTGACCAGTCTTGGGTAAAGGCTGGGCCTAGAGGCCAGGCTAGCCATGAGCATGCTCCCTGGGGGCATCAGGCACTGATGAAGGTCCTAGAGGCAAGGTGCTGGCCACCTTGAAGCCCTAGACAGTCTCTGCTCTGTGAAAGGCCCATAGGTCATAGATCTACAGACACCATTCATCACCATCCTCGAGGCTGGCAGGTAGAATGTTCGTTTTGTTCTGGAATTGGATTATACTTGTAACTAAAAGGACTTAGAGCAAATGTGATCTTTAAAACTTCATTACCAAAGGAAGCATTTAAAGGAACATGAGGCTGGAGACCATTCAGTACATACAGGGAAGGGAAATGACTCAGGACCCCAATGTGAGGAAAATAGAAACAATAAACTTGCCACTTAAGGTGTTCTAGTAGCAAAGATCAAAAGTATCATCATATATATAATACTGTCAACTGAAGACAGATAATTTTGGGGTGGTTCTACAGAATGAACCATTTTGGCATAGGTCTCCTTCCCTCAAGGACACTGAGGAACCCAGACAATGTGGCACCTTGTGGGGAGACGTGAGCGGGGCCTTGCTTTGGTCTGTGTTGCTGCCCTTCCAGCTGTGAGTAATCAGCAAGTGGGGATATTTCACACATATATCCTGGAGAACCAAAAAAATCAAAGCCTTAACAATAAACATCAGCACTTTATAACTTGTTTCTCTTGTTTGTAATAACTTTATTGAAAAAAATGCACATGCCCAAAAAGTTCGCCCTTCACAATATACAGTGTTGTGCTGCTGTTACCAGATCTGATTCCTGAACATCTTGCCATCTCCCCCACAAAACAAAAATGCCATTGGTAATCACCCAAAATTTCCCTTCTCCCAGCCCAGGCAACCCCTAGTGTATTCTCTAAAGACTTGCCTATTCTGGACAGTTCTCATGAATCACCCAGTACGTGGCCTTTTATGTCCAGCTTCTTCCACTTAGTATACTTGCAGTGTTTGTTCACGCTGGAGTGTACTTTGTCCTTTTATGGCTAATAATCCATAGTGTGGCTGCATCACATTCAATTATCAGTTGATGGACAGTTGGGGTGTTTCTCTTTTTTGGTAGGACTACACTGTTAATGACATTCAGGTACAAGTGTGTGGGTAAATGTTTGCAAGTCATTTGAGTATATTACAGGGTCCTGCGTTTAACTTCTTGAGGACCTGCTCTTGTTTTCCACAGCAGCTGCACCACTTATTCCCACCAGTACCATGAGCACTCCAGTCTCCACCAACACGTTCTTAGAGCACACTAGGGAATGTCAAGTCATGTCTCTGTGGTCTTGTCCTATATTTTTTCATGGAAATTTCTTACCTAGGCTATGCAGAGCAGAGATCAGAACCACTTGAAGAACAGACCATAGCTTTGATACTAGCCACTGTGGGCTGACCATGACCAGTGAGCCTCATTGAGTTGGGGTTGGCTTTGAAGGATGCTTCTGGCTTGATGTGATACATGGCGGGTACTTTCTCTGGGGAAGTTCCCAAGGTCTTTCCAAATCTAGTAAGGTTACAGCATCACTTCTGCTTGGTTTGAAGTTTCATAGTTCATCCAGTAGCTTACAACCAGAATAAAGGTTGGTTCTAAGTCATCTTTTGGTGCTAAAGTGCCATAGACACTCGTACTATTTCTAGGATGCGCCCACCCACATCCCACCTCTCCTTGTCTTCTGTTCCATTCTTAGAACTGGCCGAGTTGTGTGTTACATTTATCTGCTCAGTCACGAGCTTCAGCCAGCCTCCAGGCTAAGTCCCGAGTCTCTGAAGACTTAAAGAATGCATCAGGTTTAAAATGAAGCTGTATTCCTGTTGACACATAGCTGGAAAATGGATAGCATCTTCCCTCATGGCCTGTCTTTCTGTTGTCATTAATGGCATTTTGTTAGTGATCCATGGCTCTCATCACAGGAGGAAAATCCATACAATAGTTCATATTCCCTGTCATCTAATTTTGTCCACTTTGGTGCAGCTCCAATAAGCACAGGTCCCACTACCAAAGAAGGATTCTCCAGGCATATTCCCAACTTCTGCTTCCAATAATGCTTGTTAACCACTGTTGATGTGCTCCAAAAGAGATGCTCACAGGTAGGCATTTCAGCCACCAGACCTTAGTATGCCACAAACACACCCTGAGTCACTTCAGCTGGGCTTGACCCCAATTCTGCTGCTGAGAGTAGGTCAGAAGGCAAAGGTGGCAGAGGATGGGGGCAAGGAAGGGTGGCAAGGCCCTGGCAGCCGTGAATATGATCTAGAATGCAGAAAGCAGCAATGTGAGGAACTTTGAGCACTCCCCTAATGGCAATGCTGGTGAAAGTGAAAGGCCCACTTAGAGGAACATGAGACAGTGTAACAGGACCCTGGGTCACCATGTGAACAGCGCTCCTGTGGCTGAGTCACATGAAGCAAGTGCTCGAGAGTCAGGGCAGTGCTGAAGTGTTAGTCTAATAAGCAAACTCATTTAGCTTTTCAGCCAGAGGTTAGAGTCCAGGCAGCAGTAGGACCACTCAAACTCCCAATAGCAAATGATACTGAAGAAACATCCTTATCCTCCTTTCCTGTTTCGAATTTGAGGTCTGGTGAGCCAGTCTCCCTTTGCTGGTGTGGCCTTCCTCATCTGTGAAATGAGTGTCACACCTGCCTGCAGCTATTATTACTGAGGTCATGTGGGTAGGTGAAGACGGAGCTCAAGGACAAGAGGAGAGGAACCTTGGGCCAGCCCAGTACTGGAGACAAGTGTCCATCAGGTGCCCATAGTGGGTGCAGCCTCTCGTCTCAAGTAGTGCTTCCAACCCCTGAGGTGAACACTGAAAGAGACATTCATGAAGATGTGGGCACCCCCCCCCCAGTGGCAGAATGGAATGAGTCTGGCACTAAGGTTCTGTGTCCTTTTCAGTAGAACTGTACCCAGACCTCACCCCCAGCCAGATGAGCAAGGTTCCCATTCCAGAATCTGGAAAACAGAACCTGTCTGAGAAAGAAGCAGTTCTGCATAATCCCAAGGATGGGCTTAGACTCTGAAATTGGTCCTGTTTGTGAGGTGCTCCTTATGTTCCTGAACACTTCCTTGTACAGCCACTGCCCCTAAGCACCCACATTAGAAGAAGCATTTGAAACCACACCACATTGCCTGCATCCTGCAGGAGATGAACCCAGGAAGCCCCTCTGAAGGTGAGCTGAGAGCCTTCTCTGAACCTAAGACTAGCCTGGGCTCCATGAAGGTCCCTGTCACCTGGCTCCAGTTGCTCACCTATATCTTCTGAGATTAGTAGAATGGAAAATGGAAGCCACTCTTCCCATTGAACAAGTGTGTGGAGGGGGAAGGGGATAAAAGGCCAGAGCACCTGTGAGAGTGACTTCCCCAGGACCACACAGACTACAGAAATCCTAGCTTCATGTCTTAGGATTTCCTGGTAACCACTGATCAAAATCAAAATAGTCATGGGGATGGGAACGTGAGTGACTTTTTTTTTTTTTTTTTAAATCCCTCTTGCTCTTCCTTCAGCCAGCCTTTTAAATAAGCACCTCGCCCATTCAGCACCCTGGTCAGCGCTCAACCTCTGTAATGTCTTCAGAAGCCTCTGGGCTAGGTTAAGCCAACACTGTCTGCTCCTCAACCCAGGAGGGTGGGTTTCTGGGGACAGGGAGACATCTCTGAGAGAAGAGGACCTGCACCTAGGACCTTGCCTCCAACACAAGCCTTCCCTGTCTCCTCTTCAGACAAAACCACAGAGGCAAATTCATCCTTTTGCTTCTTGGTTCCCACAATATAAATCAAATGAGAAACCCATGATGGAGGGATGGACCTGGGCCATGGTGACTGCAAGGCCTGTCCTCTTTGGCTTTCTCATATGTAAAATGGGGGCAATAGGGGAGATGACTCTCCAAGATTGTGTTCACTTTGAGAATCCATGACAAAGCCAGCCACAGGCCTAACTTTCAATGCTTCCCAGCTCACAAGTAAATGGAGCCAGTGGCAGCTGACAGCCCAGGTCTACCTCCAACATGCCTGACTGGCCTGCATGATATTAAATTTGACCACATGCACAATAGCATGACATTACATTTTAGTCTTGATAGCTATTCACCAGCGTGTGACTTGGCAAGTCATTTAACCAAGGAATCCTCAGCTATCAAATGGAGGTAATGGAAGGCCATTCTCTAGTTTTAAGTGAGCTGGTAGATGGTAAAGATAAGAGCCTGGCACAGAGGGCACTTTTTGCTGGTTTAAAACATGAATGGTTGAGCCTGTACAGTGAGTTCATTGCCATACACAAGCATGGAGTGCTTTCTTTGTATCCAGCTGACTTCTGTATACCTTACTTTCTCATCTCAGCATCTTGAGCCAACCAGTAACCAAGTGCTCACTTTGATCTCAAACTCAGCCCACACCCTATTCCAGGAGGTGTCCTTTGGATGCCTCTAGGTTCTACTGTTCTAGTGTGGCGTGGGGGAGGGGGAACACCATAGGTCTCTTTACTGGCCTCATGATGATGAGGTGAAGAGAGACAGTCTTACTGTCACTCCCAGGTTGAAGGAGTTTGCTGATGCCAGGTCTCCAGCAGACTGCCTCATGATTGTGTGAATGTTTCTCCTGGACCCTGGGGGGTGGGTGCTCTGTCCAGTCTACAGAAGGCTCATAGGCTGTAGTCATCTGGGCATCTCACAGCTCCCAGCCTTCTCTCACCTCCCTTTGTTAACCTCGGGTCCCTGGAACACCAAGCTCCTCCAAGGCCTTAGCACTGGAACAGGGTGCACAACTGTCCTTCCCCTAATCCTTGACATTACCGTCCCTTAAAGCCAGCACAGGCTGCCCCATGATCTTCCCTCCCATTTCACGACTTCTCTGGGTTGAAATGGACCTGAATGTCAGAGTACATGCCCAGTATAGTCATGTGCTCAGTGTTGGGTCTCCAAAACCAGCAGAGCAGCTGCTCAGTGGAGCAGTGGAGGATGCTTGGGTAGGTGCTCCCAAGTGATCCCTGGCCTGTGGCTCAGAGAGCGCCCCACCAGTACATATTTCTGACTATAGCAGGTGGCATCTCATCTGTGTGCCTATCAAGAGTCCAGCTGTCCAGCTTCTCTTGAAAGACCCAGAGCTCTGATGATCACAGGGCAACAGCCAGCCAAAGCCAGAGCAGACACCCTCTATTGTCTTGCCACCCCAGCTGGCCACAGCCACCTACTGTGTTCATTGATGTCACCTGTTAAGCTCTGCAGATATTTGCATTTGGGCCCCTGCTTTAATGGCTTATGGGGAACCACAGAGACGAGAGGAGAGCCTGGCAGCTGGCAGGAGTGTTAGTGATAGTGACAACTCACTCCTGGTTGCCACTATGAGTAGCTTCAATGAAAGGAGATGTAGACCCAGACAGGAATCAAAGGGAAAAGGATAGTGAAAGAGTGGAAGAAGGGAAGAGAGAAAAGAAGGGAACAGGGAGATGGCTTTTGCTGAATGTCATTGTCCCTAAGAGAGTATTGGCACAGATGCCACACCTCCCAGGAAAAGGTTGGCATGGCAGCCACCTTCATCCCATTCTCCCTGCTCCCCTGGGCCCAGGTTTCTTGCCAGAAATGCTGGTGGGTGAGTTTTGTTTCACTAGTTACCTTCCCTTAAGCCCAGGAGACCAGCAGCTACCACCCTGACACTCAGGCCATGCTGGAATGGGCTGTCAAGTTAGGGTCAGGAGTCAAGGTCATATCTTCTGGCCACAATGAGAGCCTGAAGGAGGGTCAGGGTGCTACAGTGTCACTCCTACAGTGAACCTGATATTAAAGATTCTTCCTTCCAAACACAACTGCAAGCAATCAAGTCACCATGTGCCATGCCCCTCACCTGTGCAGAGTCCTATCATAGTATCCCATGCCTGTCACCCTTCTCCAGACAATGAAGCCCAAGAACCCACATGGGCCCACCCAGCATGCCTCTCCTCAAAATCCTGTGCAAATCCTGCCAAGCTCGTCTCACTCCCCCCAGGCCCTCAACACACGCACGCAAGCACATGTGCACGCATGCACACACCTGCTGCTAAGTAAGGCCTCTGAACTCTGCTCACATGCCCTTCTCTGCTGGGAGTCTCTTTCCTTCTCCTTCTCACCTCAAATTGCATACTGCTAATCAGTTAAGATTCCCATCAGACATCCCCCTTTTAGGAGCACCTTTCTGACCCCGGCTCACTCGGGCCCTCCTCAGTGCTCCTCCCCAGACACAGCCACTGTGTGTCCTACCTTTCAGCAGCCTCCACACCATCCTACCCCAGACAGCCTTGGAGCTGCTCAGGCAGGACTGCATGTGTTCACGGTGCCAGGGAGGATGCAGATCAGGTGAACATGACCACCTGGCATTTACTGAGCAGTTAGTAAGTGCTGGGCACTGTGCTAAGTGATTTACAGGCGTCCTCTCGTTTACTGCTTACCACAGCCTTATGATGTTATTAGCACAGCCACTTTAGAGCAAATAGGCTGAGAGGCACTGAGCCCCTGCCAATCATCTGTCTTTCATGCTCTGATGAACCAGCCTCCGTGGACCCTCAGCAGGACTGCCTCCCATCCCTCTGAGATTCAAGTAAGGGCAAGGCTCCAGCATTGGGCACCCTAGAAGAAGGAAGGCATTAATCCTGCCACCCTTTTCACCGTGCTAGTGTCCTGTGCTGTACATGGACAACCCATTCTGGAAGAGGAATTATGTGGGGAGGAGAATACACAGAGGACCAGATGACTCTGGTCACTGGATTATGGATGCTTGGGGAGCCTCTTGGCTAAATAGAACTCAATTCCACTAAGCTCCATCACTTAAGATAACCAACACCTGGCCAGTACATGTTAATATAGCTCCACTCACAGGCAAGATCTCAGCAAGCTTCTCTTTCCTCAGTCTGAATCTACCTCTTTGGAAAATTAGGGGGAGAAACCAACAAGCCCGTTGGCAGGATATCTCCCTGCCTTTGTCATTACCACTGGCCACTTTCCTCTTGCCAGAATTCCACCTCCTGTGCCTTCTTCCTGGTGCCACCCTTCCTCCTTTCCCTCTGCTTTGTTTCTTAACTCCACCCCTGTAGAAGGACAGTAGGAAACTTTCCAGATTTCTTTTAGAAGAGCAGAGAGGCAGAACTACTTGTCCAAAGGTCCCTAGGGAAGGGATAACCAGCTCTCCTGGGATTTCCAGCCTAGAATTATAGTTCTTTCCCCAAGTGCCAGGGTGAGAGTCCTTTAGGACCTCACTCTTCTTCTGCTTAGAGATGAAGCAGGAAGGAACACTATGAAGGAGACACTAGGCTGTCACTAGGAGGGTGGCATGTTGGGAACCACATGGCCTGTGGTTGGCAGAAGAAACCATGATGAATCATCCATGGGATGCCCTGGCAAGAGCTCTGCATCTGAGTGAGCATCCTTGGCTTCCAAGAAAAGTCCAACAAGAGAAAGCTGTGGGGATATATCAACAGGGTGCATGCATGTGCTCATGCACGTGTGCAGATGTGTGCATGCACAGAGGACATATGAAAGAGAATCCCAGGGAAGGTGGTACTGTTTCCCAGAAAGGAAGCAGCTACTGCCAGCTGGGAGACTCACAGGGTGCCTGGATAATGAGTGGAGGTGAGGACAGACGGCTCAGGTCCTCAGATGTAGGTGAGAGGGGTAAACTGGTGAACCACACAGGTTCCTATACTCCTAGCTGTCTCTCCTGGGCCCAGCTGGCCCCAGGCTAAGTCCCAATTTGGCTGGGAAGAGAAGAATTTCTTCACCAGAGAAGCCTCTGAAACTCTTCTACATAAAGCTGAACTAAGACCCAGAGAAAGGAAGGTTCCAGATGCACATCCTAGAGGCAAGCCCCTTCTACACTTTAAGCACTGGATCGTTTGTGTCACTGGTTCTGAGCCCAAAGACAGGGCTCCAGGACCTTGTATAGTGCAAAATGCCCTGAATCTTTTGTTTCATTCATTTGATCATTCATTCAACAGTAAATATGTACTGTGTATGCCAACCATGTTACTCACACTAGGAATTCAAGGTGAGCCTGTTAGACAGATGTACCAGTCCTCATGGAGCCTATCATGGTGGGGGGGGTAAGGGAGGGCAGGTAATAAGTTCAGGATATATAGCCTGCTGAGGGTCCTCTTTAGGTTGAGGGTGTGACTTTAAATAGAGTGGACAGTAGAGGCTTTAGTGTGGGATATTTGTATACAGCCTCTAAGGAGGCGAGAGGCAGGCCTGATGCATATGGAATTTAGGGTCTATTCTTAAGAAATACTAAAGTGATTTCAAATACAAAAGGCAATTCAGGGTCTAAGAGGAGGCCTGTGTCTGTGAGGGGTCTGAACATACAGGCTATGCTAGTCCTGCTGTCTGTCTGTCCATCCCTGGCTCTGGTGAGAATCGTGGCTTGTGCTGGAGTGAGAACAGAGAGTTCTAGGCAGAGGAGCAGTATGCCTGGAGTGCCTTTTTATCATCTTCCTCTCACTCCAAAGTAGAAGATCGACTGGGGTGGACATGACAGGAAAGAGATCAGGGACAGCCAGCGAACACCCTGGCTGGGCATTGGCATCTGAAAGGAGAGATGTGTAGAAGTAACAAGATCTGGGGGCAAGATGGTGTGAGAGGTGAGGGCAGAAAGCCCAGGTAGTAAGCCTAGTCCAGTTAGCACCAAATGAGGTGGGAAAGGAGAACATCATTAACACTGGCCCTCTTGGCATACAGGAGTCCATCTTCTCTCCCTACTGCCTTCCTGAGTCAGAATTTTCATTAACCCAACTCATAAAACAAACACAAACTCAGAGAGGTTGAGCTTAGTCAAGATCACAGAGAGTGGCAATGACTATGTTCAAACCCAGATCTATTGACTCTAAAATCTCTATCTCTTCTGATATCAACAACAAGGGAAGAAAGATTTGGGGGTCCTAGTAACCTGTTGGGTGGGCAACATAGTTCTCAGAAGTGAAGCAGGCATGTTCAGCAGTTACAGGAGTCCCTGGAACAACTACATTTATCCCCAAAGAAAACCTCAAGGAAAGTTTCCGGCATCTGTCCTTCCTTGACTTTTCCTCAACCTGTTTCTGGTCTGCGGGCTGGGAGAGCTCAGTTGCCATCCCAGGGAAATGTTTTTGGCATCTCTCAAGTCTTCTTAATTCACTAACAAGGAAATGACTGCCTCAATCCATTTCACACGTTTTCTAAAGTAGTTTCCACATCAGAATGAAAAGCAGGATTCTCTGGCTTGGAGAAGACCTGAGAGACCCTGGACTTAATCTTCTAGCAGAAGTTGGCCCCTAAATACAATTCACTGAATTTCAGCTGATCTGAGTGGACAGTCCCAGGCACATTCTCTCAACAGGTTTAGTATTCAACTGAGTCCCCCACTGTCACAGTATTCCATATGGCTTGGATTGATACTTTTATTATTATCAGTTATGGACTTGAAAAGCCAGAGTCCATCAACTGGGATTTCCCATTCACCTAGTCTTGCTCATGCCACTTTCCACAGTGCCTCCCCCACTGGGGCCTGGGAGAAAGTGATACATTGATAGAAGCCCTGGACATATGAGCCTTACACCTTCAGAGGCTTTGTCCTTTGCAAGTCCCGCCCCTTTCAACAGATCCTCCTAAGCAAAGTTACACAATGTTTGTCCCCTCCAGCCCTCTCCCCCAGCTCCCTGCCCCTGGCAAAAAACTGCCAGCAGGGGTGATATTTGATCTATCCTGAAACTATGATATTACACTGTCCAGATGTTCCAGCTGCTGGGATGAAGGCTCGTATTACAGGGAACCAGGGCCTCTTAGCTTACAGACAAGGTGCCAACCCCAACTTTCCAAACCCCAAAGTTAGGATCCCCAGATTTTAGGGCCAGCTGAGGGACCTACCCAGAGCAAGGGCCCATAGAAATGACACTGTGGCCTAGGCAGTGTGCGCTCTGGAAGCCCTATAGGGCCATTTAGACTAGGTGGTACCTCCCAGTTCCCATATGCCTGCATCTCTTTGTCCCCTTTTGGATACTTTCCTTCCTGGTTGGTAATTTAAAGAGGGTTTGGAAGGAGCCTAGGTAACAATCCATGTGGCTGGAATGTCCGGGTCACCTGAATGTACCTGATTTTGACATCACTTTACTACTAAGGGGAAAGGGGACATTACAAATTCAGCATTAGAACAAATTGTTTTCATGCTATCAAAACGGGGTCAGATCCAAGGGACATCCTATTGAGGAGGGAAGGTGATAAGGGCCCCATCTTGCAGGGAGCAATGCAGTCAAGTCCTCACATATCACACTTTTGCATATAAAGGATCCGTGGTGCCCAGAGAATGGTGAGAAACCTTGCATGTAGCTTTACGAATGTGCCACTGTGAAACAGACCCCCACTTCACAGCCAGGCTATGTCAAACTTTGGATTTAACCAAACCTGACCAACAGGTTCCTTAGCAAGACTATGAGAACTGCTTCATGACAGTGTTGGTCACCAAGGCTGGGCCAGAAGACAGCGCTACCAGGGAGACACCCTCATCCCTTGAAGGGTGGCCAGAGGCAGACTGAATTCCCATTCTCAGGGCAGAGCTAGACCAAGGGCTCTTGGAATAAGCAGTGGAGGCCTAGAGAGGGGAGGGTCATGGTTCAGTTAGTGGGGTGCTACAGTGCAGGGGAGTTACCCCATGGCTGACTCCCTCCCTCATCATGAAGCTACCTCCCACCTTGATGGGTCGTAAGGTGCTCCTAAAAGTCACCCAACACTATCACTTGGCTAATGAGAACAGTAGAGGTCCCAAAATTCCCCAAGGCATGGTTAATGAGAAGCAACCTTTCAAATGGCACCCAACCCTCAGAACTGCCAAGAACCCTCATCTTCCAAGAGCAGTGGTTTCCAAACTTTGTATTTAGTAGCAGAAGCCATCCTCCAAACAAAACCTTATGCAAAAACTTCAAGCTGCAAAACAGATCAGCCATGCTCGCCTGAGTGGGGCCTGGGTCAGACCCCAGGTTGCCCTCCAGCACCAAGGCTCTCACCACAGGGCCCCATGTGGAGCTCAGTTTGAAGCCCAAGGCCTTTAGAGGCCTTCAAGCCCTGAAGCTAAATCAGCCAGATAGAGTGGACTCTTACTTAAGAGCCCTGGACAGTGTGGTTGATCTCTGAGGCCTGGACAACCTCATTCTCCACCAGGACCTGGCCCCCATCTCCAGCAAGTTGCCTCATTCGCAGGTTAATGGAGCCATAGGTCTTCCTGGGGCCCCTGGTGGGAATGAAGGTCCGCCGGTGGTACAGCTCGCCCTTGCACAGAGAAACCATGAGTAGCACTGACAAGAGCATGCCACCCACTGTGAGCAGCCCCAGGCCTGCGATGATGCACTTGTCCAGGTGGGAGCCCAGGCGGGCGTAGTACATCTCCAGGCGTTCCATCTCCCTGGCTGTCACTGTGTCTGGGTTGACGCGGGCCTCACGGGGGATGGCATATGCTGTCACCACCAAGAGGATCCCACTCACCAGGAAAACCAGAGCAGTAACAAAGCCATAATCCACGGGGCGACTCACAGGCTCCATGCCTGGCCCCTCCTCTGAATGCAGGGACAGATCGTCACGCTGGGATCTGGGCAGTGAGGGGACACCGCCCTGTGGGCTGGGGGTGCTCCCCAGTCTAGCATCCCCAAGAGTCTGACGATGAGTTTCATACTCCTCGGAGAAGAAGCAGGTGTTCTCCACACCCTCCCTGGGTGGGGCCACTGGGTCCAGAGCGGCCGGTCTCCTGGGGATCTGGGGACCATTGCTCAGAGTCTTCAGTTCCAGACCAGGGGGAGATGCCATTGGGAAGGAAGACTCCAGCTCATCCCTTGGCCTGTGGCGGCTAGAAGAGAAAACAGAAAGGCAGTGAAGTTTAGCCTGCTGGGGTCCAGTCACACCCTGAGGAGGCTAGCTAGAGCAATATTAGAGCAGCGTGGTTCATGCTAGTACTGCACTCCACACGGGTTGGCATGTCACCTTGGACCATCTTTCTCCCCTTGGGGCCTCAGTCGTGACAATAACACTGCTATTCCTTACTGCGTAAGGCCAATGTAGGGATTGAAGCAGCCCATAGAGTGAGTGCCCAGTAAGTGTTAGTGATGGGATGTTAGTATGGAAGGATTTAGAGAGCCTGGGAGGAGGTCCAAAGCCCAGCCTCACCAGTGATGTGAGCTCCTCTTTCTCATCTGTAAAATAGGAGGAAATCTAATGCCTCTCTCATAAGATTGTGGTGAGGAGTTCATCAAATAGTGTATACCAGGCTGTGGGCAGTTCAAGTAAGAGGTACTGTCGTAGGAGGTGATGTGATGGGGGTGCGACTGGAATGCTTTAGGAACAAAGAGGAGAAAGCAGGGAAGATTCTGGGTGTGTGTG
>PVHP010013219.1:0-41297 GCA_004024765.1 Zapus hudsonius | reverse complement strand
TGACATCCTTTTTAATTCCTTCTGATTTGTCTTCTACTTCTGAAAGTCTGTCCTCCAGATTATCAACCCTGGGACTGAATGATTCAAGGGAGGTTTTTAATATTTCTTTTTCATTATTGGTTTCTGCTATAATTTTATTTATAGTCTCCAATTCTTTGGTGAGATCCAATTTCCAATCTATTTTTGTTTTTGCTTGGGATTCCTGATAATCATTTTTAAGTTTTCTCAAGTCCTCATCAAATTTAATTAATTGATTGTCCAGCTCTTCTCTTAGTTGATTAATCTTTAATTCACTTAATGTATTTCTGAATTCGTTCATATTTCTCTCCATCAAATTCAGTCTGGAGTCTATGCTTGATTAGGAATGCTTCATCTCATTCATGTCTTTTCTCATAATTTCCATATCAACCCTTAACTGCATCATATTTGCATTGCTGTTGTGGCCAGGAGTCATATTACTCTGTCTCTGCAATTGTGTATGAGCTACTTCCCCTTCCTTGCCACTTTCGTGTTCCATAATGGGACTAGGGGCCCTGGTTTGGGATGTTACGTTTTTCCTTTGGTTTCTGCCCATGCCCAGATAGGGAAGTGGGACTCAGGTACCCCGAGGAGTGCTATTAAGCCTGCTTTAATTCCTGGCAGTAGCGCATGATCCCTGGTACTCACGGAGAGCGCCTGTGCCCTCCTGGGATATACCCGTCTGATAAACCAGCCTCTGCCAAGGTCCCCAGGTATCTACCTGCTGACTGGCCCCAGAACCAAGCTAGGGCTTACGTCTGCCTGTGTATGGGGGGGGGTCGTGGAGAGGATTACCGAGTGCTCCCGTGGGGGAAGCACTCAATTGGCACCAAGGACTGGGAACCTGCCACGAGGGGACAAAGGCGGGAGCCTGAGGTGCACAGGGCCCAGCTGCGCGCTCCCCTGCAGAGCCGAGAGTAGCCGGGGAACCCCGCAGTGGTCCCGAATCTGAGGAGAGGCTGGGCAGGCCCGTGGGCAGGCCCGGTTGTGTCCTGGGGCCTGAATCCCAGTCAGGCAAACAAACCTCCGTGGAGAGATAATCCCTCCCCTCTCAGACCATGGAGAGGACCATGTCTGAGGACTGGGTGCTTCAGTGGGGGAAGCCACTCAATTGGCACCAAGGACCCGGAACCTGCCGCGAGGGGACAAAGGCGGGAGCCCGGGGTGCACAAGGCCCAGCCAGCTCCGTGCTCCCCTGCAGAGCTGAGAGCAGCTGGGGAACCCTGCAGTGGTCCCGAAGCTGAGGAGAGGCCGTGACCCAGGGCCTGGATCCCAGTCAGGCAATGAAACCTCCACGGAGAGACAGCTCCTCCCCTCTCAGACGGCACCCTTCCAAATCAGCCTCTGCCAAGATTCCCAGGTATCTGGCTCAGGTCTGGCCCTGAGACCTAGCTAGGTTAGCCTGCCCAATGTTCACATCTGCCCGTGTATGTGGGGGGGGGTCGTGGAGATAAGCACGACCGAGGATCAGGTGCTCCCACAATGGGAAACGGCTCAATTGGCGGTGCTCGGAACCGCCGCGAGGGGATAATGGCGGGAGCTAGTGGGGGGAGCTGCTGGTGAACCCCGTCTGATCTGGCCCAGGGGGTGAGGAGGGAGGGAGGGCCCGAACTCAGGTCCGGCCAGTGTCCAAAGCCTGGATACCAGCTGAAGAGATCAAACCTTTCCGGAGAGTCCTGGCGACGCTGTTACTCGTCCACCATCTTGCTCCACCCCGGTCCTGGTTATTTCCTAGAATTTTTTTTCATAGTATTTTTAGAGGAGGGTGGGTTGATTACTAGGGTGATAGTTTGGGGTGGTCCTCTGGTTGGGTTGACAATTTTCTGTTATGTAAACATTTTTAATGTACATATCCTCTTTCATGATACATGATTAAAAAACATGTGCATTCCAAGTTATACATAGGCATGTAAATGGGGCTTTTCCCCTAAAATTTCACTTACATGACAGTTTTTCTTACTACAGATGCATTCAAAACCAGTTCAGACTGGACGAGTTCTTGCAGTTCTGATCCCAGATCTATCCAAGATTATATTTGAATAGGAGTTGATTACAAATAATGGTTGTTAAGTGAAAGAGAAATCTGGTTCATTATTAGGAGCTAGGTGTACATGTTTGAAAACTATCCTAGGTTGCCGGCAGGTTGTTCAAGTGCATTGTGAGAAAGGGGAGTGTTTATTAGGTCATTTCCTATGTTTCTCTGCCTCAAAACATCATACAGTCATGCTCAGGCTTTGGCAAGGACAGAAGCAAAGAAAGGAAACTAACGCTTATGTTTAGTTGTCTTTATGTAAAGAAGTGTCTACTTACAGTGCATTTCAGAAGGCGAATGTTTGAAGAAAGAAAGTGTTTGAAGGAAAGTTTCTCTAGTTGCCAACAGTTTACTATCTGAGGTAGATGTGTATTCTTTCACTTACAAAAGGTCTGCTATATTGTCTTATCTTCAATATTACCAGGTATGGATAAAGGATGGGATCAAGACTGCATCCAGGTCTTATTCCAGTAACACAATTCCAATAAAATTCTCTTTAACCTCTCCTTCTCCTTGGAATGTTCATAAACCGAGCCTGTAAGTACAATTCTCTCTGCACTTAGCATTTTCTAATTCACACCAGATTACTCTGCAAAGCTTGGTGTACCACTATGGAATTCATCTTCAGTTGAAAGTGTCAAATCCATGTCCATTCCTCCAGTACACAAGACCAAAACCCACACGGTCAGATTCATTTCAGCAAAATCACCACAATCTCTGGTACCAGAAACTGTCATAGTCACTACACACTGCTGGGATGAACTTCCAAACCATGCAAAGTTGTGGGAGGAAGAGATTTATCAAAGTTAAAGATCCAGGGGAAGTTCCATAATGGTGAAAGAAGCTGGCACCTTTCTTAGATGAGAGAGAGAGAGAGAGAGAGAGAGAGAGAGAGAGAGAGAGAGAGAGAGAGACCATTACCACTACACACACACACACACACACACACACACACACACACACACACACACACTCCAGCAAACAGGTGGTGGTGTGAGGAAGAAAAGAGATTTCCTTCCCTTGAGGCTTCCTTACATCCTGCCCTCTATTGAGAGGGTTGCCCACTCTGGAAGAAGAGCTCACTCTGGAGGAGGGACCTCCTCTTCTTTTAGTTGATCCTTCTGAAGCAACCTCAGAGACCCACCCAAGATTACTGTGGATTACTAAACAGCTCAAACTGACAACAAAACTTAACCATCACATTGATATTTTGTCATGGCCATGATATATGAATGAGATGTATGAATCACATGTAAATAGAAGGAAGAAGATGGGAAGGGGGAGAAAGAGGAGGGCATTAGAAGTAAATATGGTCAAAGTGTATACATGATATGCTCAAAAGAATCTCTGTGAAACCCATCACTGTCTAATGAATATATCCCAATAAAATAATTTAAAAAATGAGGAAAAATGCTTCTGAATATTTGGCCAAGAGAATATTGGAAAATGTTACTAACAAGTCTTTGAAAGTTTTCAAAGATAATCCAGGGCTAAAAGCTGTCTAAATCAAAGGACTTGAGTGATAAATTACTATAGTAAAATGCCATCCAATATACCATGTTTTGCATTTAGGATTGCCATTTTGGGCTGACTCCTGTGAAATAAAGATGAATTTTACTGAACTGTAACTGGTGAGATAAATCACTATTTTGTCATTACAGGTTATGTGTGATTTTACCTTTTAATTTGTTTTCTAAAAATAACCCTCTGTAATAACAGTAGTGGGGTAGAAATAAAATGATTAAAAAATAACTGCAACAGATGCCTTTTTAAAAAAATAAGCCCCCTATAGGTCACAGCCAGCTATCTGTCATATACCGGGCTATGAGTTAATTACACCTTTTCCAAATCTTCAGTTTGTTGTTATTTTTATTAGTTTGAAATAGGATGGCCTATTTTAGAGCTCAAGGATAGGTTTTATTTGTATATAAGCTTCCTTACATAGAAAATCATGATCATTATGATGGTCAAAGATAATGGTATGTTCTGTGGCCTGTTAGGATAGCCTATTTTAGAGCTCAAGGATAGGTTTTATTTGTATATAAGCTTCCTTACATAGAAAATCATGATCATTATGATGGTCAAAGATAATGGTATGTTCTGTGGCCTGTGGAGTATGTACAACTTCCCCTTCCCTGACTCAATCTTGCTGACCAGACTGGTGACTCCATCCCCTCTTCTGTTGTTTCTAGATGCTGATGACTCACAACTGCGTACTTTCCTGGAGACTGGCTCTTTTCAGATAGGGCCAAGTAGTCTGGAAATGCCTGTGACTTCCAGAGCTCACGATTATCAGCCATGGAGTGGTGACATGTCAGCTCTCTTGCCTCTGGTTGGCACCACCATGAGATCCCATTCATGCTTTATACTCCCTGAGGGACCAGTGAGGGTCATACTCCTGAAGCTTCAACATTGTTCATCTGTCTTCCTCTCTATTGTCCGTTTCCTTCTGCTTCTTAAAAACCTCTTATAGCTCATTTGTCAAATAATACTCACCGTATGATCTATTTCTAAGATCTATTTTACATAACTTAAGCTAGAAATGTAAAATATGTCTAGTGTTCTGTATTTTCATTCAAGGTTTTGATAGATTATAGTAGCAAAAAGTAGGTGAAAGGATAGAAAGAGGGGTACATTTTTGGTATTTTCAGTATTTCTAATGCCTGGCTAGAAATCAGTGAAGTGAACTTTTAAATTAAATACGAATAATTTCAGAAATACTTGGCATCAAATGAGCAGTGTCCTTCTGCTAAGAAATGAATTTTGGCAGTCACTTTGAAACCAATCCATGCATTTTGGCTTGTTTTGACATTTGCCCCCTGGTCAGGGTCAGGCATTCTGCAATGCCAGATAGTCAATTTCAAGCATTGCTGGAGCCACAGAATGAGCCATTCCTAGGACTACGGAAGAGGCAGGTGATGTAGGATACTTGGGCTTCTCCTGGCATCTGCAGCAAGGCCAAAGCCAAATGCCAAGCTGTTTCCCCGTCTGCTGTTGACTCTACTCTGAATTAGCTAGACAGGCCTCAACACCTGTTGATTTAAAAACAGTTTCAGTTTTGAAATCAACAAATAATCTTTTATGAGAACAAGGAAGAAACTCCTAATAACAGAATCACTGTTATCAGTATTGCATGTCTGGTGTTCAAAGGATCCTGGCCAGTCAAACAGCTGACTTACTCTGAGAAGCTGCGATTCACAGGCTAAAAGGTCCTTTTAGAGGCAAGCTTTGGAAAACCTTGCCTTGAGGTAGCAGATGTTTTGAAAAGACAGTTAAATTAACCTCCCCCCACCTCGTATGTGAAAATGAAGTGGCTTAATGAAGTGAGCAACTGTGCTGGAATGCTGAGCACCAGGAGGAGCAGGAGACAAAGCAGGACAGAGAAGAGGCAGGATAAGGAAGACTCCATAGGGTTTCAGTTCTTATTCTAAGGAGAGAGAGGGAGATGCTGTTCAAGGTTGTACTAGTCAGGGTTTTCTAGAGGAAGCAGAGTTGATAGAATGGATTGCAGTAAAAGGGGGATTTATTGGGATAGTTTATGGTAGTCCAACAACAGCAGTCTGTAGGCCCAGGGGTGAAGGAACTAGTAGCTGTTCAGTCCACATGACTGGATGGCTAAGCAGTCCCAACCCAGCATTGAAGGCCTGCAGGCTCCCTGGGAGCTGCTAGTCTTCAGTCCATGATGTAAGGCCTGAGGATTTCCAATGTTGAGGTAGTGAGTGCAAGTCATGACAAGCACCAGCAGCCATTAGGGGGAAGGAAGAAGTTTCCCTTCCCCTCAAGCTTCCTTATAGCCAGTCCTCTTCTGGGAGGCCAACAAACTGTCAGGGGAGGGCTCCCTCTGGAGGAAAGGACCTGCTCCTTTAGTTCATCCTTTATGCCAGCAAGCTCAGTGGCCCACCCAGGATTACTGTGGATTACTAAACAAGTCAAGTTGACAATAAATTTAACCATCACAAAGGTCTTAAGCAAGAAAGCTATGGCTGTATTTATGTTTTAGTGAACAACCTTCCAAATAAACATCCCATTGAAATCTCAAAACTTTAACAAGAAGGTATGATGTTATTTGTCTTCATATGAGAAGAGTGAAGTGTAGAGATATAGAGTCACTTATCAGAAGTCACAAACCACTGAGTGATGCAATAGAGACTGACCTCTAGTTTGATTCTGAATCCTGGTATGCCGCTTTCCTGAACCATCACAGTACAGTTCTAACAAAGGCTAGTTCAAATCTAATATGTCAGAGCAAGCACACATGCACAGGGTAATGACGAAGTTAAAACACAGAATTCCAAACACAGGAAAATGGAGAGCTGAAAATGGGCGATGTTGGTGTTACAAACCACATCTCAGTCACTCATGGACCCTTGCTGTGCAGCACCAGAAGACACACCATGGCTATTTGCCTTGGCTACGGTCCCACTCAGACCACAGAGAACATCATACATCCTGAATCTTAGTGATAATTCTACATCATTAAAAGATAGAGGATACTCTATTTCTGTAATTTTTCTAGTAAAATCTCACTTCATGAAATGTAAAGATAGTCACAAGGGGAGTTTTATTTACAAATGAATGGAGTTTCTGGTCCCTTGTCTTGTCTTTCTAAGGTTAACATGATATAAGACATTGTATTGTGCATGTGTGTGTGTGTTGGGGGGGAGGGGGAGGTGTAGTGGAGGCAGGTGGTCTGGTGGGAAGACAGTCTCAGGACAGATTCCTGGGGCAGCCTTATTGGATAAGATACCTCGTGGTGCTGTACACACCTGTGGTGGATGCTAAGTGGGTAGAAGGAGATCTTAGAGTTTTTCTGTATAATGAACGATCTATAGGATATTCAAATGATTGTTCTTTTCTTACTATGAACATTTAGGCCAATACAGACAATTGGGAGCACCATCTCATCCCTATGATCCCAGTGTGTGCTCTGTGGTTGTACTAATTCTGGAGACACTTGCATTGCCTGCTTTACAGAGCAGTATTTGACACAAGTCAAAGAAATAAGTGGAATATTTTTATAATGGTAGAAATAGCAACATATTTTAACTATTCTTCTAAATTATTATAAATTATATTATGTACATATACACTTTATGCAGGCATTAAAATTGGCATAATTTTAATTATTTATGATATAAACTAAAGCCAGATATCATAGTACATACTGTACTTCTAGCACTTAGAAGGATAGACTGAAAGTTTGAGGGCAGACTATACTACCCCATCTCAATGAATGAATGAATGAGTGAGTAAATGAGCAAAAGAATAAAATATAGTTGCAATTTCCAAAACTTGATTAACCTCAAAATACTTATTGTATTCTTCTGAGTCAAATAATAAAATTAGTCAAGTAGTTGCATAAATTATAGTATAATTTCTAAATGCATAGTTCATTAATGATAATTTTATTAAGAAAGGGGTTTATTTTGGTTTTATATTTTTATATCTCACGATTTAGAAATAATAGCTTGAAATACCTTTTGTGAAACCATATTTGCTATGCTTCTAATCATATAGAAAAGTGTTAGTAGAAGATTAATAGAATAACCCTATGAATCTCAAAATTTTTTGCATGTAATACAATTCTCAATGTACCACAAATAATATTTTAACTAAACCAAAAGTTAAAATATTCTCAGATCCAATATAGAGAATGGCTTAATTTTTTTTCTTAAAAATGAAACTTTGTATGGCTGAAAGGAATAAACGTGCATAACAAATTTAAAACAATATCCAGCTACAGTACATCAATTTTATATCACTTATATAAGAATAATTAATTAATATCAGTTATTGTGTTGCTTCTACTGCATTGATCAGAAGTTGATAACCACTTAGAAATAGTTACATAAGCCTGTGGGATAGGTGAGGATGTAGATGTCTAGGTTAGGATTGGTCTGATATACCTCCTGTCTCAGGAGACCTGTGCTAGCTGTAATAACAAGGGAGGTGCTGTTACTTTATATGGGGTTGATATAACCAATATGCCCAAAAGTACTCTGTGAAGGGAGTGAAATTGCTATTGTCTTCCCGTATCCATTTCCAGTATCAAACTATCCTTTCTTGCTGGGAAACACATTCCATGTAATTTGGTTGTTTCTGATTCTTCCCAGGCCATAGGACTGAAAAAGTGACCAAGTAGAATGATAGCATCCTCGCCCCAGCCACCATAGTGACCCATGCAGGAGTCCCTCTCGGGAACACTTTCAGTCATGGCACACTGAAGCAGGCCGTTACTGGTTTTATTTGAACCAAAGTAGGATTTTAAAGAGTTGAAATATTTTTTGTTCTCTGATTCTTAATTTATCCCCCATTTACAATAAAATATAGCTTGTTTCCCCACAATTTGAAACATTGGTAGAATGAAAGAAATAATAGGTTTCTCCTCAAAAGAGTTAAAAATAAAACAGTGCAAGTGTTTTTCAATAATTATTTCTTTTCTTGATTTGAGAACTGAACTGAAAGGAATTGAGGCAGTGTCTACTCCTTGTGAGACATATTTTTTCTCTCAAAGATGTCACTGGGCAGGTGCTGAAATTGAAATTTCGGTGATACCGAATGGCTACTTTTTTTTCCTCTTAAAAACGAAACATTCAATATCACTAAGTTCTAACTAAGGAATCATGATTCCAATTGCCAGTATGTTCTGCACTGTGGACTCTAGATTACTGCATTTCTAAGAATACTGGAGATGCTGAGGACATAGAAATATTCATGCCCCGTGTTGCTGGAAAAGACAAATGTCTACTTGTGTCATTGTAGGCATAAGATGTCCCAAGCCCATAGGGCAAGACAGACATGTGTGAAAAGTCACCATAGAAGCTTACATTCCCCCTATACAACTACAGCCAAAGCAAGCCAATGAAAACAAGAAAGTCAAATCAATACATTCATGAAAAAGCCATTTGTGGTCTGACATCTTGTCCTTTTGGGCAAGAGTGTGTGAGTTCTGGGAAGTCGTTCCTTTTTCTTGCAGCAATTATGATGTGCTGGAGCTGTGCTGGTTATTGTAGACATTGGTCAAGCAGGTCAAGCGACTAGGAGGACACCAAGGTATTGGATAGCACCATAGGGTCTGTACTCCACCCAGGTGATACCATCTCCAGCAGGGACAGTTGTGGATACTTTATGAATGGGAAACTAATATGTTCTCTGAGGATTCCATCTACTTCTTGCAGTATATTCTTGTGTCCTTTATTTACAGTAAAGTTACTTGTTTTCTTGTTTTCATTCACTACTATGAGCTTTGTGACAAAAGCCTGGTGGTGAGTGATACAGTAAGAAAACACTTGGCAAGAGGCACATTGGAAAAGCCTGAAGTAATCTTAGGAAAGGTACACTTCAGTGCTATGGATGATAGAAGCTGTCTTGTGAAAGGCACAGAGATGTGATAAAGGATGCACTCTGCTGTGACTCAGTTGGCCTAACACAAAAGAAGAAGAGATTATTCCAAATCTGTTAAGAAGGCTTGCTTGAGAGAAGTCACCATTCAGACACCTGGGATAGGACATCAAACCACTTAGGACTCTCTGCAGAGATGATGGATGAAGAGAGGGGAATTACCAGGAGGCCTGAGGAAGATTTCCTTTAGATTCATTCATTCCACAATGCACATTTTTCATGCTTTAATATTTCTGAAAAATGGAATGCAACTTATAGACAAGGCTGTGTCATCATTAATTGACAGAACTTTTTCATTCTTAGGAGAACATAAAAAATGACACATCTTGTAGCCAGTGACACCTTAGGAAAAAATGATCACTACCTAGGGAACTGAATTCTGAACCACGTAGATTGAATATTAACTAAACATATGCTACTAAAGTTATATTTTAGATGAAATGTTTCATTTACTGTTTATAGCACATACACTTACATTGGAGTTATTTTAACCATTTCTGTTCTTATAATGCTGGAAATACAGATCCATTCGATATTGATATTAAAGGTCATTTTTGTTTCACTAAGAATTGAATTTTCAGCAGTGATTTTACCTAAGGAGTTTTCTATAGTCAGAACACTAAGCTATCTTTGGTACTATGCCAGAGAGACTAAGTTTATGGTAATGCTGGTCTCCTTGTATAAAGAATAATGTTTTGGTCAATTTCAATAATTATTTTAATAAACATCATGTAAAATTTTTTGGCTGAGACAGATTTAGGTTTATTTCATAAAATAGTTGAAATAAATAATAGGGATAATTTTTTACTTAAATAATTTTGAATATGTATATGTGTATAGTATGTGTGCATGTTTGTATGTGTGGAAAGGTGTGTGTAGGCATGTGTGTGTGTATGTCTGGGCATGCGCCAGAGGTCAACATCAGGTGTTATCCTCAGTCACTCTCTACCTTATTTTTTGAGACAGACTGACTAAGCATGGAATTTACCAATTTGACTAGGCTAGTGAGCCAGCAGGTAAGTAAGCCCCAGTGTCCTCCTGTCTCTGACTCTCTAGTTGATGGTATACACACACACACACACACACACACACACACACACACACACACACAAACACACTACACCCCCACTCACACATCTCCCACCCACACACCCCCTACCCACACCCACCCACCCACACACACCCCTACACCCACACATACCACACCACACCCCACCACACACATACACAAGCATACTACACCCCCCACACTACCCCCCCACACACTGCCATACTTGGCTTTTCTATGGGTGGGTACCTGAACTAATGATATTCTGTTTGTAAGGCAAGCATGTTACCTACTAAACTATCTCCACAGTCTGAATAGGGATAATTAAGATAAAACAAAAGGTCAAAAAAGAATATAGTAAATTTTATTTTATAAAATTGCTGAAGAACAATATTATTAAAGTAAAGTAAAATTTGAACAAATAAATGAAATGAAACAGTCATGCAATGATTTAAGAATGTACTTTCATAATTATTTTTAGTTAAATATGTCTGGCACATAATACACAGTTATAATCTATGCCTACTGTGTATTTTATTATCAAACCCCATCAATTTTAGAAATTCATATTTAAAAAAAATAACTTTATCTTATTTATTGTTATTTATTGTAATTTTGTACCATTAACTTAATGTAACATGATTTATATATACACATATTTTGTATATTGTAGCTATACACATATTTTCTCCAGTGTCGGTCATTAAGTTATTATGGCCACATGAGATACTGACATTTACAGTTTTTCCTCTTTTATCACCTCATTGTTAGATCTTGATCTCTGTAGCATGTTCATTTTAATGAAAAAGAAAGATAATAAAATATGAGGACTTACTATTTGCCTTAGAAACTATAAATATTAATCTAAGAATATAAAGTGAAGCTCCTCATGAAGAATGTTCTAATAATGAAAAGGTTATGATATTATGAGAAAGTTATAAGAAGGGTACTTTTAGATCAGGGAGAAGGCACTGCTGGGCATTCGGGAGCCTTTGTGGCATTTTGCTCGGCTTCACCTGGAAACCTTCCATTACCCCAGGGTCCCTGGACTCTGATCACCTTTGCTCCTACTTGACTTTGGTCATCTCATCTCTGTCCATCATTCCTTCATCTACACACAGTCCATTTTCCATTGAGGTCAGAGACTATCTTCCGAATAATCCCCATGCTACCTGGGGACCCAGGATTGTTTAATGATTCAAGTTTGAATCTGGAAGGGTAGAGACTACCTTTATGAATTTATTTGGTGTGTGTGGTGT
The DNA here is from genome assembly GCA_004024765.1 of Zapus hudsonius. Classification (NCBI taxonomy): domain Eukaryota; kingdom Metazoa; phylum Chordata; class Mammalia; order Rodentia; family Dipodidae; genus Zapus; species Zapus hudsonius. Next base: position 29,539 of record PVHP010013219.1, on the reverse strand, counting down.
TTATGCATGTGTATATGCATGTTGTGTGTATGTGCATGTGTGGGGGGCATATACACATGAGTGTATGTACTGTGGGGGCCAGAGGACAGCCTTCAGTGGCATTGTCTGTCTACCCTTTTTGAGTAAAAGTCTTTCATTAACCTGGAGCTCATTGGTTAGGGTAGACTAGCTGGCCAGGGATCCTCTGGTGTCTGCCTCCTCAGCACTGGGATTATAGGTACATGTCACTGTACCCACATTTTAAATTAGTACTGTGGATGCAACTGATTTGGTAGTGCTTGTGAGGCAAGCACTTTACTGACTAAGCTATGTCTTCAATTTTGTCTTTGTGATTTTTTTTTGGACCAAGTTCAAATGATGGTGATTAATGTTCACTTGGCTGCTGCATTTATTGCTAACATTGATGTACAAATGTTTTATTAATAAAAGTTGGTATGTAGAAATAGAGATAATGTTTTGAATTTTCATTATATTTTTCTACACAAAAGTAACTAACCTTCATTATTCCTTTTCTGTGAAGGTGGTGTGTGATTGAGACTCATCAATGGTGTCGCATGTGACAAAGGCTCCTAGATGTTAGTTCACTTTTTCAACATTAACAGAAGCCAAATTGTCAACATGACATTGAACACCTGATGATCAAGTTGAAATCCCGGAGCAAATTTAGGGGCTATTTTTTTCCCATAGCAAATAGGATTTATTCCCTGTAATAGACTATAGGTCTGAGAAAAGTATTGTAGCATAAATTCAGAGATGAAAACAATATGGAAAAGCAAGGGTGTTACTCGTGCTTTTTCTATCTTTTCATGTTTTGAAGAATATAGATAATTTCATTACGATGAACATTTTCCAGTGTTTTTGATGTGAATGAATATTCAAAATTATATTGCTAAAAGTGCAACAATGTGTGCTAATGAAAATTAATTTTTTTAATTTTTAAAAATTTCACACGTGTATCTAATAAATTTTGATCATATTCACCCTTCAGTACTCTCTCCCACCCCCTACCATACCTGCGCAAATGCCATCTCTTCCCAACCAGTTCTCCACCATTCATGATGTGTGTGTATGTACACATGTGTGACTGAGGTTATTTAAGGATGATTGCATGAACATGTCTACTGGTTATCTGGAGGAGGAGGGCAACTCAACAGTGTCTACACCATGGGAAATCATGGCTTCTTCTCCAGCAACTATCAACTTACAACTGCTGCTGAGGGAAGGATGAGTTCCCCATAAATCTCCTCCCTAGCCATGAAGGAACACTAAGGGGCCCAATTTCAGAAAAGCACAGCTTCTGTGAGATCATGAGGGCCATGGCTATGTCATACCCAGAAGACAGTACTCCTAGGCTCTCCATTCTTTCCGGGCAGAGATGTTCCCCAAATCTGTAAGGGACTGGTACAGATGTTTTCAGACTGAGCACCAATCCTCATTTATTCTCAACACTTGAACTAGTTCTTTATCTGTTCATTTTAAGCAGAATATTATTTTCTCAGCTTGTACAGAAGACCTACACTTCTGTCAACTCCAAGTCACTTGCAGTGAGAAGAGAGTCAGAAAAAATAACTTATTTGGCAGGTTCCCTTTTATTTTGAGTTTTCTTTAGGTCTCACAGATAGAATGTTCTGATAACATTCTAGACTAGTCATTAAGCATAAAGACTCCAGAGTGGCTTCTTTCTGCCCCATTCTTCCTGATTGACTTCTCTATTTCTCACCCTTTTCATTTCTAGATTGGGAATAATGATGATGATAATAATGTCCATATCTTAGAAAATTTAAGATACTGAAAAGCACCAATACCTGCAAAACCTCCCATCAGACTAACACAGTAAGCACCCAGCTCGTTGTCCATGGAACTAAGCATCAGTAAGTCTTAGCTATTCAACACTGTCATCATCATCATCCTCACAGTTACAGGGATTTTTTTCAATGGCATTTCTATGGTTTTGAGTTGATTTTAAAAGATAAAATTAATTCCTCAAAATGAAATCCTTCTGTGGGTCTTTCTTTCATTAATAATTAATATCCTTTTGTGGTTCATTATAACTCATTTATTTATGTTGGGAGATCAGTTTAGGCTTGATGAGATATTTGGTTTAATATTCATGAATGAAAGTGATTTGTTTCCAACTGTTCAGTGTAACCAGAAAAAACTCCTGAACAAGTAACCTAGTTTCATGTAATTTGCCGTTTTTTCTTTTCTTAATGTTACTATTTTTGCTGAACTCATCAAAATGTCCCCCCCCTTTTTTGCATATTTTCATTTCATTTCATTGTTCTTTTGTTTTCAGCTTGAGATCAATTTAAAGGTTAGCAACTCATTCTATGATAATACCTTTCAGGTGTCAAAAAGAAAGGCAGAAAATGAACATTGACTCCAGTTTTACCTATACACTTATTTAACAACTGCTAGAGGCAGATACTATCTTCATTTCACAAGAAGCATGGGAGGTGCTAAGGTCACACAAATAATAAATGGTGGAGCTAGATTGGAATTGAGGTCATCTGACTCCAAGGGAGTGCTCATTTTTCCAAGTCACAGCCCTTGGCTCCCAGGAATGGAGAAAGATATATCTGAGGGTACTCCAGAGGAATTTCTTGGGTCAGAAATAAATTGTGAGAACTTACTTTCTTGACCGTTGTCCTTGCACAAACAATAACTTTAAGTGAATTTGCATCCTGTAAGATATTAAAATTATGCATACTGTACATTGGACAGAGAGAAAGCATGGCTGGGAAAATGTTTTGGTGATGACAAACTCTTGGATTGCAACTCCCCTTGGTTTCTGCTCTTGGCAAAACTGAATCTGTCATCCTGTGGTCGGAACATGGCTCTGAAAATGTCACTATCCTGAGTTTCCCCTCAGGCTGAGGCAGTCTGATCTACACAGATAAATGAAGTGGAAGAGAAAGTAATTATCTTCAGAATTTGACTAATGTGAAAATCAACATGAAAATTTTTTTGCATCTTGAGCTATTTTTCCCTCAATTGTGCATGTTTAACCCTTAATTAAGTAAAGATTTCCTTAGCTTTCTGTGTGATTGAGACACAAGGATTGAAAAGGGAGCCGGAAAACAATGCCACATCCAGTCTTCAAAACTCCTTTAATAAGATATGGAGTGTGCCCTGTCAACCACAGAGGTCCTCAGCCTGGGTGAGGATAGGACAAAGAACATAGGCATTGACCTCAGGGTAACACCATCTTGTGTTCTGGATCTTGGGACCATTCTTTTTTGTCACAGACTCCTAATTTTCCTTTCCTATATGAGCTTCTTAAAGGTCTCTCAAGCTTTCCATGGTGTCTGTCTGCGCTGATGACCCATCTGTCTTTCAGGCAATGCAGAGTACCTTCGTGGGTCTGGTTCAGCTGTCTCTCTAGAACTGCTGTGCTTCTGAAGAAGTCTAAAACTATCTTGCACTCTTGGCCCAACTGCACTCAACTAGGTGTCCCCTTCATGATCAAAGTCTTAGATTTGCCTCTTTGGGAACCTTCATTCTCTACCACTTTCTCTAGTAAGTGTGCAGCTTGGTCTAGGTGATGACAAGGTGAGGACCACAGGCAGTTCCTCAGGAGTAACTTACCTTTCATGGTCTTGGATTCTTACCAAGGGATAAACCTGTAGGATATAAGCCAGTGTGTCTGTGGGTGAAGCTGTAGGATGTAACACAGTGTGCCTGGGGTTGAAGCTACAGGATATAACACAGTGTGCCTGGGGTTGAAACTGTAGGATGTAACACAGTGTGCCTGTGGGTGAAGCTGTAGGATGTAACACTGAGTGCCTTTGGGTGAAGCTGTAGGATACAACACAGTGTGCCTGTGGATGAAGCTTTAGTATATAACACAGTGTACCTGTGGGAGAAGCTGTAGGATACAACATAGTGTGCCTGTGGGTGAAGCTGCAGGATATAACACAGGTGCCTGTGGGTGAAGCTGTAGGATATAATACAGTGTGCCTGTGTAGCTGTTAGAGGAGACAGGCATAAGTGGAGTATTTCATGACATTAAGAGGAGAATTTGAATGAATGTTTGCCTACTACTAATACCTAGTCCTCTCCATTTTTTATAAGTTCAAGAGCTAGAGTGGGAATCAGTGTCTACTATGGTGTTTCAGGTTTTCAGTCTATAGTCTCTTTTGTTGCCTTGTATGTATTTATATCTATGATTTACATATACTTATATATTAAAAAGGAATGTTTCATGTTTTTGAGTAAATATTTATAATTTTTATCTTTATATTTTTGCCTTTATATAATTATATAATATAAATGTAGAAAGTGCATATTTCCAGTATAATTAATACCACAAAAATAAAAATTTCCATGACCTTTAAGTGTGTTCAATGCAATACAAAAATCCATAAGTAATTTGTTAAACATCATCTATTAAAATGTATTTATAAGTGTTATATATTATTATTTATATATTGATTATCCATTAAAACATGTATTTATAAGTGTGTTTATAACTACATTTGTTAATATATGTATATAAATATACAAAATATATGATGCAATGTAAGAGAAATCTTCTATTAGTTTTTCTCCTTGAACTTGCCTCTTTTTTTTTTTTTTTTTTTTTTGGTTCTTCGAGGTGTGGTCTCACTCTAACCCAGGCTGACCTGGGATTCACTATGTAGTCTCAGGGTGGCCTTGAACTCATGGTGATCCTCCTATCTCTGTCTCACAAGTACTGGGATTAAAGGCTTGCGCCACCACACCCGGCCTTGAACTTGCATTTCTATTCCATATTCTGCAAAAAAAAATGTATCCTGGTGTAATATTATAAACATTTTTATGCTTCAAAGAATTTTATTGATTACCCTAACATAATTCTCTAATAATAACTTATTTAGAAATTGAATTTTTACATAACTATAGGCTTCAAATATTAACCTTTTTGCTTGTCATGGACAATCATTATAATAGTGACATATACTTGATCAAAAATATAAATATTACATGTTTTCACATATAAATTTTGAATTTAAAATGCCAAAGTCTATGGACAGGTGAGAGACTGATATTGGCATCTTGAATAAAGGAATGGTGAAAATGTCCCTTTGCTGTGCTATATTTGCCCTTTGGAGGGTAATGGCCAGGAGTGTTGTTACTCTTGTGTGACATGGAAGGGGAATTTCATGCTCTGGGGTGCCTGAGAGGAAAATGAGGAAAGGAGAACCTGAATTTCAATAAATCTACCCAGGATGATTTTATTTTGCTCAGGATACACAGAGCAGTTGAGGACTGGAAAACTTACTTTTAAAATTCCTACATTTCAGAGTAGTGTTCTCTAGTTTGAAGAAGCCAATTTAAACTTAGATTTCTCCTTTCTATATATTGTAATCAATCAATCTCCACTTGAGTCTAATTGCATCACCTATGATCTAAGAAATGTTCTCTTGACCTTATCATGGCTAGGAGAACTTCTACCCTGATCAAACATGAAATTATGTCTGTTCTTCATATATTCTCTGGAGTTCTTGAAATCACCTCTTTCCTCCCTGGTGGACTTTGAAATTTAACCTATGATTATATATTCTCTAATTTTAAAAAGTATTAAAGTTTTGCTATGAAACATTTAGGAAGATTGATGAAATAGATGCAATTTGGCCCTCAAAAGTATACAGCATATTATGAGAAATAAGTTTTATATTCAGAAGTTACTAAACAGAGATGGGAAACTGAGGTGTCATAGATGGGTGTCCAACAAAGAGATGGCCCAGGGTGTTAAAGCACAAGGTGGAACCAGAGACTGGACAGCTGTTCAATCTTCCTGGAACACAGAGAAAACTTATTAAAGGATTTCCCAAAGGACATCTGAGGAACAAATGTTAATAAGTTCCTTTGAAAGGGATAGAAATTTTATGAGTTTTATTGGAGAGTGTTAGTTTGAAGTCAAGCAAGTAAATACTTACTGTTAGATTAAAAGAGGTGAAGCAAGTTTCTTTATCTTAGGTATATTAGGGAAAGCATGATATTCTCCATAATTAATTTTCTTTCTTTTTTGAAGGACAGCTAACTAGATAAGAATGTGAAAAGACTGTAATTAAGAAAGCAAGTATCGTGTACAATAAGTGTAAGAAAGAAAGAACAAAGAAAGAAAGAAAAAGAGAAAGAAAAGACAAAGAAGCAGAAGCTTTAGTAGCCCTCAGGAGAGGAAGTATCTATCTGTATTTGGGGAGTCTACGTATTGTTGAAGTGGGAAAAGCAAGAGTCTTTGTATTTGTGACCGTTTGTAAAAGTTGAAACTCTTTTTAGCTGAATAAGACATATTTCCTTCTTGGATTTAAGTACACATTCATCAGCATATTGCTTATCTAATGGCATACCACAAATTATGACTATTTATCTCTTTATGTCAGAACAATTAATTGAATCAAATCAATTGTTTATTAAAATAGTCTTTAATGGTTTCTTATTATATATGACTAGCAAGTAAAGTTGCAACCATCTTCATACTAAAAAAATACTTTAGCAATGATAGTAACATCATGGAATATGGTCATTGTTGTTGTTTGTTTTGTTTTTTTGAGGTAGGGTCTTGCTCTAGTCCAGGCTGACATTGAATTTACTATATAGTCTCAGTCTGGCCTTGAATTTATGGCAATCCTCCTCTTGCGTGCTGGGATTAAAGGTTTAGACATAGCCTATGGTCCACATTTCTGAGTGCTTATTATGGCTTTTGCTCTACACTTCACAGGTTATCTTCAGATGGTTTTCCCTAATAGGTACTATCACTGATTTGAAAGGTGGAAGAAGGACTTCATTTAAGGGAGTTGCCCAAACTTCTCAGTATGTGATTGTTACAAAATTCTGTGCTTCATTTCACACATGACCAGTCACCCCTGGTCTTGACCTTAGAGAATACATGAGTTCTCATATGAAGTTCATACACAGAAGTTTTTTTTTCAAGTTTAACTTTTTCATACGCGATCATGAAATATTTCCTTGTGTTAGATGTGTGTCCATGACTTTTTCAGTGTATTATTACTTTTCATAAAAATTAATTGATTCCATTATGTAGAGACTCTGGAAATCTGCATTTTCTTAGATTGGATGAAGGGAATGATTATCACATTCTTTATTATCCCTGAAAAAATAATTTTAGATTGCAAGCCATTTTTAAATCTTGTTCATTTTAAATTTCTGAACTATAGAGGCAAAGCATTTTAACACAAAAGATTCTAAATAGGATAAAAAATAAAAGCTCCAACTACTTGTGCTTAGAACGGTGTTCGGGCAAACAGAGTATTGGGTGACTGACAGGAGTTAAGAGTTCTGAAGATTCCCTTTAAATAACTTTTACAAAGTTTGGATAAAGGCCACAAATTCTGAACATGGATTATTATATACATTTGCCTACTCATTTTTTTAGTTTAATTGTTACCTGCTATAAGAGAAAGAGTGAGAATTGATGAGAAAAAGAAAGAGAGATTTCATCCAGAACTTGGATAAAGGAGATATGTTTTGTTTTTGTTTTATGACCACTTTCCTTTTCAACCAATTCTATACATTTTTATATTTAATTATTTATTATTTATTTTTGACTTGGGAATAGTCTTGACCTAAAATACCTGTGAACAGTGTGTTGTTATTTGGATTTAATTCTGTTTAATGATGTTTTTTGAAAGGTGTGTTCTCAAACTATAAATATAATTAACACATGAGGAGCCCCAAATATTATGTAAGATACCCCAGAATATATAAAAGTTGACAAGGGAGCACACAGGTTCAGAAATGTAGCTATTTTTAGAACAGGAGGTCCTTTTGAGATATGCTGCTGGGTGTTTTGGAATCTGAACACTGAGAAGTTAAGCAGTACTTTACCATATGAAGCTTCTCCTACACAGCACTTGGGGTTTTTATTTGGCTCTTCTCTCCTAGTAGATGGTGGGAAATAAAAATTCCTTTATTTCAGTGACATTTGGGATGGCCTTGCAGGATTTAGAGGTCAGTTGGAAGAACCTGAATATTACATGAATGAAAACAATTACTTTTTGTCAATAGACAGATCTTAAGTATCTGGGAAATGAGGATCTAGGACCCAGTCAGGGAAGAAATTCCTCAAATAGAAGAGAATGTTGCTTAGGAAGAAGGGTGCATATCTACTATGCCTCATATCCTGTTAGGTACTTTAATACTGACTTTTCCTAAGAGATAGATGAAGCAATATTATTATTTCCATTAGGTCTATACCTCTGATTTCTTCCATGAACTTTCTGCAGTCATGCATTGCTTGTTGATGTAGTTACATTCTGAGAAATGTATCATTACATTTTTTTCATTGTTCTAACGTTTTTGAGTAACTTTACAAAAACCTAGGTCAAGTAACTTTAGTATACAGGCATATGTTATATACAATATGTGCCAAATAGCCTATCACTCATGAGGCCATGATGAAGAATAAAAAGACTATTAAATAAAACGAGAACATGATGCCATCAAGAGATGTAGTAAACATAAGATCTATGACATTTTTGCCAGTCTACCACAGTATACCATTCCTCAGTAAACACTTTTTATAAATATAGAGGTTACACTATAAAATAATGAATAAAAAGTATAGCAAAGTAAATGCATATACCAGTAGCGTATTCATTTACCATCATCTTCACATATTACATACTATGCAAAATCATATGTGATGTAATTTTATGCTACTTGCAGTGTATCAGACTTACTTTCATAAGCATCACCACAAACAAGTGGGTCATAAAACTTGCTATAAATAAACAAAGGCTATGATGTTCCTAGGCAATAAGAACATATCAGCTTCATTTTATGCTTTAAAAATATATAACAGGTTATACTCTTTTATCCCCTTATCCCTGCTCCTGTTTTCCTGGGGTCCTCCTTCTTAGTGGGGTCACAGTATTCACTGTAGGGTCATGGATACCTCAGTCAGTTGCTATAGGGAAATGGGGAGACTGTGCCTCAGGCTACTCCTAACCACTATGTGACTCTTACAATCTTTCTGTCACCTTTTCCACAATGTTTCCTGAGACTTGCAGGCCTGTTGGCAGTCTGATTTAGTGTTGAGTTCTCTGTAGCCACTGGATTTCTGTTTTGATGGATTTTGATTGACCATAATATCTGTCACCATCACCCTTGTGTGTACTGGCTGTCAGTCTAAGCTGTTTGAGCAGTATTCAGGTCTCACTTCCTCTGCAATTTCTCCTGTGTCCTGGCAGATGTGGGAGAGGTGGCACATCTAGTGGAGGGCAGTCAGCTATCTTTTTGTCTTATTGATCATTCTTGGTTCTTCTCCATTTTATCTCCCTTCTGTAAAATAAAACAGATTCTCCAACTAAGCATAGGCAAAGTTACTTGAAGGGATTTTGGGTGTGTAAGCTGACTCTTCTCCAGAGAGCAGTAGGGGTTTCTTTTTGATGTTTATGAGTTTTCTTACAAACGGAATTCTGACTTGGTTTCCAGTATCAGGTATGAGCTCTCTCCCATTAAGCAGGCCTCATGTCAAATCAGAAAACAGTTGGTTACCAGCAGTGGTTATGTGCCACTATTGCACAATTGTGTATTTCTCATCTGGCTAACTGATTTTATAGCATGCAGGGTCCCCTGATTATTCATGCTGCTGGTGACCATTGTCTTCCAGCACTATGAGGACTAGCCAGGAGGAAGCAGGTTTCCTTTTTGGTTCCAGCATGATATTCCAATGTCCTATGACTGAAGCCTGTGGTATCTTCAGCAATAGTATCTTACCTTTTAACTCTGCCAGATAATCAAGTGTTTGGCAATGACCTACTTTGTTTTGGGTAATTTATGGGTCTCCCTGGCCAACAGCTTAATGTGAGGGCAACCCAATTCGGGGCCTGGGATTTATAAGCCAGAATCCATGGTTTTAAGGTTAAGCTTTTTTCCACCTTCTGCCCATAGTGCTCCCCATTTTTTGGTGGTTATATTTCATAGAATACTATCCAGAAAAGGGGTTTCTCCCTCATGACATATCCCATTTGCTCTTGACTGAACTACTATCTATGAATCACAGGACATTGCCTCTATTCCAACTCTTTAATGGGCATTTCTATTTGGTTATCTTATAGGAACCCTTAACTCAGGATGTCCAAAACTAACCTGATCCACTTCAGTCCCATCATTCATAATAAAATCTACCTCAAAGACTTATCAATTATCATTTCTGAATGTTCCTTTGGGGCTTGGGAGATGCATTAGCAGGTAAGAAAGAACACTTCCTGTACAAGGATGAGGACCCAAGTTCAACTCCCAGCACCCATGTAGAAAGCATGGCATGGTCACAGAAGCCTGTAACCCCATCTCTGAGCAGGGTTGGAACAGGAGGATCATAAGGTTTACTGGTCAGCAATTTAACTGAAAAAACAGTGAGATCCAGGTTTAGTGAGAGACTGTGTCTCAGGGAAATAAGGATAAAGAGTGATAGAGGAAGTGTCTCTAGACATCCTCCTCTGGCTTCTGCTCACATGTACACAAGGCTTGCGCCTCTGCACATACTTATACCCTACATGTACATACACATCAAATATACTACATATAGTATATATAGTACATATATACTATGTGTACTATATACCCCAAAAAATGTTTCTCAGCTCTTGTTTCTCTCCATTCTCTCATCACCGTTCTGTTAAAATGACAGCTCTCACTGGACTTCTACGATGGTTTATAGCTGTTTTCCTTGCAAATCCATGAGTGTTTCCCTTTTAATCCATTGCATTATCTTTAATTTAGCTAGATCTTTTTCTAATATGGACTACATGATCATCAGAGTTGAGATTTGTATATACAATATGCATCAGAAGAGATGGTAATTTATAGAAGATAAACTAAATCCAGTGTGCTCCGAAAGAAATACTTCATGTTCTGACCAGCAAATATTCACACAAAGCTTTGAATGGAGGATATGTTATAAAAAGCTGTCAAAGAGTCATTTCACTTGCCTTATAGGATAGAAAGGAAAATACTTGCCAGGGCCCCTGTCTATTTCCCAAGCTTCGGATCTTTTCATGTCCTCCCTCTCTGACATTCATCTCTATAGTCCTCTTCAGATTGAGGAAACAGAAATTCCTCCTGCTCTAGGTGATCAGCTGTTTGTTGATACTCATGCCTCCTCTTCCTGATAGACACACATATTACACTTGCAGTGAATTTCTGATCTCCCTTCTTATGGTGCTTTCCTTGAGTCCATATCAGAATGGTCAGGAATCCCTGTCAGTATTGCTCCTTCAGTGTCACCATAATGGTAATTAAACATGTATTTGTATAATTAGTTGCCTGGTAGTTATTTCCCTAACTACAAAGCAGGCCCCAGGAGGGCAGGGGACAGATGTTTCATACATACTGAAACTCTGAGGCTTTGCATAGTAGTTTGCTTAAGTAGTTACTTGGTAAATATTTGTTGAATGAATGAGTGAATAAAGGAGCAGATATTTTCTAGTGAAGAAATCTAAACTTAGGCAGGTAAATGATGGAGAAAAAATGTGATCTCAGGTTTAATTAAACCCAAATTTCATATTCTTCCTGCTCAAAGCCTTACAATTCACAAGTTATTTTTAAGAACTATTTCCAAAATACGATTTTCAATAATATTATAATTTTTATGTGTCACAAGACTAAAATACTAGAAACAAATACTTCAATAGAAATCTTGAGGTTGATAGATTTCCACAGTAGTAAGTGATTTCTTTGTGCCTTTGGTGATTACATATTATTATGTGTGTATGTGTGTATGAGAGACAAACAGGAAGAAATGGAGAAAATGAGAAAGAGAAGAGAAGGTGTGAGGGAAAAAGGGAGGAAGAAAGAAAAATAGGGATGGAGTTAGAGTTGGAATGAGGGAGAGAAAGGGAGGGAGGGAGAGAGACTCACTTCTGACTTTAGATTTTGCTTTTCTTTTTTATCTTTTGGAGCTAAGGTCTCATTTAGCCCATGATAACCTCAAACATCCCATGTAGCTAAAGATATCCTCGAAAACCTGATCCTCCTGATTCTACCTTCCAAACTCTTGGGTTCCAGGTATACACTCAGCTTTAGGATTCTAATTTCTACTGTAATAGATCTTTTCTTTTAACTTATTAAATTTCTGTGTTATTGACTTTTAAAAAAGATATTTGACAAATCAGTAGCAAGTAGTAAGTATAAAATAAAATAATTATTAGTTCAAACATTTATGAAGATACATCAAAGACTGTATACAGACAGGCTGGACAGGGCATTGCTGTCTCAAACAAATGCCTTACTTGTCTCATAGTGGTAACATGTGGCTGTCAGATCTAGGTTTTATTCTAGAATCTTGTGGGTGCACAACCCTACCACTGAGCTACACTCACACCTCTGCATTTTATTCTTTTCAAAATAAGAAATCATTATATATTTTTAGAGAAATCAATGCTTTATAAATATTGAAAATTCTTAAGATCAAATCAACAAAACAAACTGAAAATATGTACAGGCCTATTGCAACCTGTGGGTTGTTTTTACCCTTTTGTTAAGAATGTACTGGGCCGATGTGTTGACTCAGTTCCTCTAGAAGTTCTTCCTCCAGAAATGGTGCCCTTTGCTTTCCTTTAGTGTCATTATTTGGATAAACATTTGTGAAACATGTTGACACTGTTTGGAATAGGTAATCACCCTTTAACTTTTTCCCTCTGTATCTTAATCCGGTGCTGTATCTCAGATGCTTTGGTGGGGTTTTCCTCTGCACTCTCAACAAATCATTCAATGACATATGTCCTCCTGACCACCTAGTAAACAAGCAAATGAGATGATGGGATCAACTTGCCATAAAGAAAGACAGGGTCTTTTTGTTCTCTTTGAAGTAGAGTAAACAAAAAAACGTTTGGTTTAGTCAAGTATTATTGATAGATAGTTGAAGTAAGAAATAAAGCATAGTTAGGAAAAACAGTTTACACCATTCATTTCTATATTTCACAAGCAAATGGTTGACTATTTTTGGTTGTGTAATGGTACACACTTTATAATGAGTAAGACAAAATTAATTTTTAAAATGCTTGTTGATTGTTTTCAAAAAAATATATCCCCTAGGTATTTTTGGAATCCTGCCCTAGATTTCTGTGTGGGAGCTTATTGCATCTTGAATGTGCCTACCATATTAAATATCATTAAATTATAAACATAAATTAATTAAACAGTTGGGAAATTGAATTGCACAATGGATCACTGGCTTTATACTACAGAATTCTACCTTGGGCTAAATTAAAAAGTCACCAATTGGTGTTTTAATATCTCTCTAGTAAAACTTTTACTAGATACCAGCCTGACTAAAATCTAGAAAGGCAATTGTTGCAAAATCTTTTGTAGATGAATGCCAAGTACAGAAGTCATTTTGTGAAAAAAAGGTTTTGTGAACTAGCATTTCTAAATAATGTGTAGAGTTTATGGATAACCATCAGCTTTAGGAGCCTTATGGGTTACAGTTCGCTTGTACATTTGTCCCTTTAAATGCCTCTTTAGAGAATGCCTATAATCATTAATATGATGATCTTGAAAATGTAAGAAATGAAGGTAAGGAAACAAAGAAGAGTGAGATGTTACTATAGCCTAAGGATGTCCATATACAGGTCTCCAGCCAAGGACATGAAGAATAAGACAAGGACATGCCTACTTTCAGGAATGATTCCATAATCTCTGTAACGATTTTATCTCCCACAATCTCAGTTAGTAAAAAGTTCTATGTGCTGAATATCTCCATACAGAATCCTGAATAGCTATGTTGCAACCAGAGTGTTTCAGTGGCTGCTCACTCTCCTTCTGTCTGTGAAGGTGCACAGCTTCACCTTCAAAGTGCAGAAAGGAAAATTCACATCATTACAATTTTATAGAAGTAATAAAACAAAAAATAATTGAAGACATTGTTCTTAACTTGCTTTCCTAAATTACTAGGATAAGACAAGACTGCTTCAATTATTCTAAGTCTCTTTATAGAAATTTCATCAGTGATTAAATTCCATGAAACATTAAAATATAAATTTTTGAAACTTAAAGTACAATACTCAAACTTTTTCCTAATTAGATCATTGAGAATTTAATGTAAGCCAAAGTCAAGCCTGGTGTGGTAATAGGAGAGAATGGATAACATGGGTGGCCAGAACCGAGCTACAGCACAGTATAAAGCACATGTAAGAGATGCTGTATACTAGGCATGTAAGATAAAGGGGAAGGCAGAGCTTTCATATATTCTACATATTCTAAATATAAAATGTTTTGTGGTTTCCTGAGAAGACCTCACCTCACTTTCCCTTTTGATGTATGGGCTGAGGAAAGATAATAACAGCAATCAGTATCTTTGATAAATGTAACTAGAGCCAGATGATAGAGAGGAGTGCTCTGAAACATTGCCAGCCTGCTACGGCATGGCTATTGCATTCATGACCTCACAGTGACTGTCATAACCTGAACAAGATCCATACAATATTGGGCCTGTCAACGTTCAATCATGGATTATGGAAAAGGGCATGAATCCTCCATTGGAGAAGTGTGAGACATTTTCTGCAGTGATACAGCCATTGTTAGGACCCACATGCTCTGGTCAGAAATTCCCTCACCCATATCTATTCATGAAACCCTAATTAAATCAGTGGGTCACACTTACACACAAGAAACAAAAAGAGACATTAAAGTTAAAGAGGGATTATGTAGGAAGAATGAATTTAGTGGAAGGGGGATGGGAGAGGTATCAAGAGAAGGCAACGGGAGGAGATTGTGATCAAAATATATTATATGGACGCTCTTTGAACCGTATGCAGTTTACGACCCACTCCATGCATGCATTCCTCATGCTTCCAAAAGCAATACCAGGTATGCAGGACACAGCCGTGTTGTTAATTCAGGGACAAAATAGATGTGATTTTGAAGAGCAGGTTCCTTTTTTCAGCGATTTCCTTTCCAAAGAGTTTGCACAATCCATCTTTCTGGCCTTGCTGGGTGGAAACACCTCAGGCATAGCTCCATTGTTTCAATGTAAAGCAGTTGGGCCATAATCAAAAGCCAGTCTCTACCAGTAAGTTAAACTTGTTTTGAGGTTTTTCTAACTTCAAATCTTAAATTCTCAGTCCCATATTTGTAGTCAAGTACACAGTACATTTCTTAAATTCAGCCTTGGTCAAACTCTCTGGGCATGGGCAGTAGGACACATCCACCCCTTGACCCAGGCACACACTTCTATTAAGGTTTTCTGAAGTTTCTCCTTCCCCATTGAAAGTTCACAAGTCAAGCCTCCAAATGCAATTCTCTCTGCACTGAGCATTTCCAAATTCTCACCAGAATATTCTATAAAAATTGGCTTACTGCTCTGGAAGGCACCTTCTGTTGCAAGTACCAAGTCCACGTCCATTCCTCCAGCACACAAGTTCCAGAAGATCAAAATCCACATGGTCAGATTCATCTCAGCAAATAACCCCACTCCTGGTACCAAATCCTATTGTAGTCAGCCACATGCCACTGGGATGAATCTCCAAACCAGGCACAGTTTATGGAAGGAAACGATTTATTCAAGCTAAAGTTCCAGGGGACGTCCCATAAAAGTGAAAGAGGCGGTCCTCTTTCACAGGTCCAAGCAGAGAGAGAAACCCATCACCAACACTACACACGCAATAGTAAACAGGCAGGGGGGCAAACGTGAGAATCTCTTCCCCTTTATATAGGCTTAGGGTGGGGTCTTGCAGCCCTACCCCAGACTTAATGGCTTCCTGAGTCTCTGGAATTTCTTTCCTGCACTGCCCACACAGGAAAGGATGTTTACTTCTAGCTTCTTTGAGCTTCTTTACATCCTACCCCTATTGAGACCCACCCAAGAGTTACTAAAAAGGTCAAGTTGACAACAAAACCTAACCATCACTCCCACCATGGCTCTTACATTCTTTCTGCCCCTTCTTCTGCTCAGTTCCTTGAGTCATGGTGGGTGAGTTTTGAGTCTCCTTTGTTGTTGAGATCTTAAGTATCTCTGAAACTTTGCCCTGGATTGTGTTTGGTATCATTGGTGTCTGTCTCCATTGACCTTTCATTGGTTATCAGACTTGCTGTGGTGATTGGTCTCCTGTTTGTTTCATCACTTTCTCTTAGGTTTCATTTGGTCCCTATGTGAAGGCTAGGTGTGGTTTGTCTCCTGCCAGGATGTCAGCCTTCATCCCATGTCTTGTTGGTGGAATTGAGTTGTCCCCAGCTGTCTCAATGACTTCTAAAAATACAAACAGAATCTCCACTGGAGAGTGAAATCAATATAGGTTAAATGAGACAACATTGCTATTTTGGCAATTTGGTTGTAGCCTCTCTGTAGCTCTCTGGTAGTGGGAATTTCCCCTAGGAGCCCGGGGTTCTTGGTCCCCATTGGATTTTGCCGTGGATCCAAGTTCCAGTTAAGGGTTCCTTGTCACTAAGTGGATTTCTTAGTTAATCATTAAGCCAATCATTGATTACCCTCC
The DNA here is from genome assembly GCA_004024765.1 of Zapus hudsonius. Taxonomy (NCBI): domain Eukaryota; kingdom Metazoa; phylum Chordata; class Mammalia; order Rodentia; family Dipodidae; genus Zapus; species Zapus hudsonius. The sequence goes on along the minus strand of PVHP010013219.1, from coordinate 13,100 downwards.
TAGGTTTAGTACCACTATTGGACAGATAAGCATTTCTTGATGTGCTGGTCTCTTCCATACAGCCTTGTGTTCAGCATCCTTGTGACAACTGTCTACATTGTATATTAGTGATCTCTGCTTTCTTCAAATATCATTAACCAATTTCTCCTGGCAGCTCATGCAACACCTTCCAGTGCTACACATGCTATCATCTGGGAGCTGGTTACCATTCTTGGTCTAGCAGGATCTCTTGGTTTTGTTTGATGACACTCTGTGATTTCTTCAGCAATAGTGTCTTACCTTCGGCCTAGGACAGTTATTCAAGAGCTTTGACAGAGAAGTCTTGTCATGTTTTGGGGACCTCGTGGGTCTCTTTGATCTACAGCTCAGTGTGGGAAGGAACTGATAACTGGGACAGGGAGATGGAGGCCCGAGGAATTATTCTTGAGGTTAGGCTTCCTCCCATTCTACTCATGAACCTTAGTACCAGGTGGTGCCCTCAGCTTCCTCAGGAACTTACTGTACAAAAGCGAGGTTTTAATGGTGTCAATTCATTATCAGTTTAGTTTACTGTATGAGTTCCCCCACCCTTCTATACCCCCTAATTCTTTTCATTCTCTTTGATTTATCTTTTATTCTAGAGTCATCAGCAAGCAATCCCCAGGGATTCTGAGACCATTGAGATCTATGAGCTCTTTTTATAGAATAAATAATTAATTTTAAAGAGTTTTTAGTTAATCATTCATCCATGCATTCAGCATTTGTGCATTTATCTCATTATAATTCATCTGACCAACATTTGTTGGTGTTTTTTATGTTATAGACACTGCATTAGATACTAAAGAATTAGTATATAGATAGTATCCATGAACATAGGATCTACAATATTGTGAGTGATTATTGTATGTCAGATAAATTACAGGACCTATATTGTTTTGTTATTCTGAATTGGATCTCTTTCTCATCACACAAATCAAGTATTTATAAATTTATCAAAATAAAATTTCTTTTAAAATCCCATTAATAATAAATGGTTTATTGATAGGTAAAAAAATTCCCTCTGTCCCTTCCTCTCTCTTCCCTTTCTTCCTTCTTCGATCCTTTCTTTCAAGAGTCTTTCTATGTAGTAAAGGCTGGCCTGGATCTTATTATGTAGCTTATGATGTCCTCAAACTTACAATCCTCCTGCCTGTTTCCAAAGTGTCTGAATTATAGGCATATGCTCTCTGTTTAGTTGATTTGCAATTCTAAAATACAGATCAGAAATATTTAAAGCACAGACATAGTGATACTGCAATATTTCATGCATGGTCATAGTGATATCTGTTCTACCATTGATTTTCAAACCTTCTTTGCGTTTTAAATTATTTATTAAGATATATTGCATGTTAGCATATGTAAGAATAACAACACAGCTGTTTGAGGGTTTGCTCTGCTCTTGTCAGTTAAAACTTCACTAAGATTTAGGAAATTTTGTGGCTGTTATTTCAATATTTCATCTAGAGATTTTTAAATTTTTCCAATACTAATAAAAATATAGTTTAACTCACTATTTGCTATCTATGATTCTTATGATGTCTAGTTCCTCCCCTTCTAGCCTTGGGCATAACTATAAATAGCCATAATATTTAGCCCTGCCTATTGAGCAAGCAAGAGGAAAATTAGAATCCAGATGGGAGTCATTGCTTCACATTTCATGATTCCAAATGTAATCTAGTTTTTAAAACGACTTTTATTATTATAAATATACCCCTTCCTGACTACTTGTGACATCCTCAAGAACAATTATTGCCAAATGAGTTCCTGACACTTTAAAATAAGTAACTCCTATGGTTTGAAAGGAGCGAAACAGTAATTATATTGTACATGGATATAAAAAACTTTTTCTTTGAAGTTCAGCTCAGTTACTCCCAATAGTCTTGTGGGGCTTATTGTGACTTTTATTAATAATGGCTGACGAGAGTTCATCTTAGCATATAAACTTAGGAAAATGGACACAAGTTATTTTTGTATTCTAAATACATTAGTAAAAGGAAATTTAAAAATATTTTTGGAAAAAAAGCCCTTTAATCTTACCATTCAAACAGTAGAATTCTGCTTATGCTTATATCTTTCTATTGCCTTAAGAACTTTTAAGATGCATTGGAAAATATGACATATAGAATCTTTGCCCCCATATGGGTAAAACGAATGAAGTGCACACTGCTACCATGAAGATTAAATGGGAAAACATATGAAAAGCACACTGATTTCAATAAACGTTTATAGAATGAATGGTTGCATGATAAAAATAAGGTAAGTTTTTATCTTTGCATTTTGAGTTTAATTAATAGTTGTAGATCAAGGGTCTGAATCAGTGATAATTGCACTGACAGACAAGGCTTGGCTCCAACACTTCATTAAACTTCTATTTTTATGGGGATTTCTTCATTTCCACTGGAATGAACCAGTCAGTATGCATGACTTATTCTGCAATGAACTTTGATGAATTTTTCTAAGTACATTAAAAATGGGCTGCTCCCTTCTCTTACTCTGAGACCCCCCTATACCTACACCGATAAGCCCTCTGATGCACGTGTAAGAAGGCTGGATAATGGGTGTGAAGGACAATCATCTGTATGTATATAGAAAATATATTTTTGCTTGTCAGTAATAACTCCGAACTGCCTACAGCATTCATCGCGCCTCTTAAAAGTCAGGTATTGTATTGAATTCAAAAATTCTCTTATGCTGAGCAGGGAAAGGAAAAAAAATCAAACACTTTCTGAATTGGGCCCAAATATCCAAGGTTAATTTTCTGAGAAAGCTGCAGCAGCTAGATAAGGCCATCCCCTGCAAATTAGTTTTGCCTGCCTGGATTACAGCTAAATTTATGCAGCTTGCCTTATCCTTTCGGAAGCGCCTCTGAAGTGTCGTAATTAACTGGCACACATAAAGTGAGCACATTTTCTGCTTGGTGGCGGCCATTCCTCATTTCATCTCAGTTCTAACCCAAACGGAAAGGTAGTATCTTATTTTTACTGTTAAAAACACACATGAATGCACTTATGTGTGTGTGTGTCACACACACACACACAAACACACACACACAGAAACTCTCCAATACTTTACCAAAGGTCTTTGAAAACAATCATAAAACAGCTTCAGACATAGTTTGGAAATTACAAAGGAGCAAAGAATACTGCTGAGAGTGCAGAGAGAAATATTTTGCATAAAATTGAAATAAAAAGAACAGGCATCTTTTACGAAGTGCCTGGATCTTTTAATTTTTTTTCTTACTTGGAAACTTAGGTTGTAACACATTTCTTTGTGTATTTTTCAGTATAAAGGGAAACCCATAAATCACTAGGTAATCATGAAAGCATTATGATACATATCCCTTTGCTTTGTATTTTCTTGTTTGATTTTATATATCCTTTTTTGTTTTTCTTTTTATGATTTAATATTTTATTGTTCTCTTATGTTTTTAGTGCCAATATTTCATTAATATTTACCTTACTAAAATAAACTTTATTGGAAGCTATCACTTGATATCTTTCTCAGAGATATGACTCAATTTTTCTTTTTATTTAATATAAGTATACTTTCATATATATGCATATGTGTGTGTGTTAAACAGTTTTCTCTTCTGAACAGGAGGCTGAAGCAGTTAGGATCTAAAGGACCTCATTATAAGCCTTTCTCTAAATTAATCTCGCCATCATATTTGACTTTGTTCATCACCCAAGATTCATACTAGATATTAGTGCTTCTTCCTTAACATTCTTTACTAAGAAGTATTTTGTTTTAGAAGACAGAACTCTGGACTTGTAGAAGGTGGTCAGGAACTGTACACTGTCAAGGTTCATGGATTTCAACACTGAGAAGGACACCAGATCAGGTCTAATCCTTGTGGAGCCAGGAAAGGCTTTCTATCTTCTATTGCACACTGGTTCCAGATTTTCTTTGGCTTCACTTCCTCCTATAGTTATGAAGAGGATTAAAGGAGTTAATGTATTTAAAGTGTTTAGCACTGCAGTTTGTACACAGCAAGTGCTCAATAAATGGTCCCTGCTCTTGTTTAATTCTCCTGTGTTAGTTTCTGGATGAGTCCTCATTCATGCAAGGAACAGTAACTTCTTGTTTGACAATTTCTTCTTTTCAGAACTGTGTGAGAATGTGATTTCTTTTGTCTCTCAAAAAGCCTGGTGTGGTGGTGAACACCTTTAACCTCAGCACTAGGGTGTCAGAGGTAGGAGGATTTCAGTGAGTTCAAGGCCACCCTGAGAGTAAATAGTGAATTCCAGGTCAGCCTCAGCTAGAGTGAGACCCTACCTTGAAATATAAAAAGTCTTCCTCTTTCAAAAATTGTAAAAAGGAAAATATACTTTTTGACCTTTTGTAGTGACTGCTTCTATTTTCCTTTTCTGAAAATTCAAGGATCATTTTGCACCTTCTTTTCTGACATCTGCTTTGGTATCTTATAAGACATTTCCTGACTCTCTCTTTTCCTTCTTAGAACATTTTCTGGAAATACTTGTTCCTTTCACCTAAACTCCTATGAGAAACAATTACCAAATTCTTGTGCAGGGGCAAGTACCTAATCATTCTCAAGGAATATTATCGAATGGCAGAAGACATCTGATACAGTTTAGAACAGTTTCCTCCCTTGATTTTTCCTTCTTATGAGAAACTGTCATACTGGAGATTGTCTTTGTATGACATGGATTCACTTTTCCGACTCCTTTGCACACTTGAGACAACCTTGCAAAATTTGTCACTGAGATTTACAGACTTTATTCCACTTACCTTCCAGATGTTTTTGCTAATTGACTTTGACTATGGTCTTTAGAACTTCTCAGATAAGAATCCATCTCTGTTCTTCTGGGGTCATGAAGTATACAGGTGTTCAGGGAGTCAGGCTTCTTTTGGTGACTTTAGGAGTGATGCACTGAGTTAGGTGTTTCCCAAGAGAAGCATTTATTTAAGACAACTGAGTTTTGATACTGGTTCTCATTCATTCCATTAATTAGCTAAATAAATGGAAAGTGTTAGAGTACAAATATAGTCATTTTGAGAAGTCCTGTTGCCTAGGACCAAGGCTGAGCAGGAAAGCAGGACTATTCCCTTGTTTCCAGGGAGTGCCAGCGTTCCTTTAGTTATGAACGAGGGTGCTTGCTTGACTCTCAACACCTCAATAGCTCCTAGAATGTAGACTGTGAAATATGATGTGGAACCTTATTCCTCTCAGAAATAAAAGTGAAAGATTATCTTTGTTCTTCAGCAAGGTGCAGTTCTTCTCTGTCTGGCTTTGGTAATCTCACCATACTGTTCCATGGCATAATAATTCCACCTCTTGGCAATCAACTGCTCTCTTTCTATGACTTCAGGATTCTGTCATACCATCTGTGACATGATGAAAGGTGAGTTCTAAAGGGTAATTTTTCTCAGAGTCTTTCTTGAACCAGGTCGCTCTCCCTCTCTAATACCCATCAGAAAGTAACTGTATTAGAATTATTTCTTAGACTAAGGCTAAATCAAATGTTCACTTGGCAGACATCTAAAATGCCACTCTTTCCAAGGTCTCAGAGATAGACTACAAGTCAGTTGGTACAGACTTTGTTGTGGAATAAGAGTGCAAGAATGACATCTCATTCAAAGGCAGAAACAACAGGCACCCTTGGTTGTGTAAACAAATTCTTCTCTGATGTTCCTTGATATAGATAGGGCAACTACTCTTAGAGACATCTATGTGATCCTGAACACCAAGGCATGGCTTTAGTTTGAAGTCCAGGAGCCTTATTTCAGTCCTTATCTCTAGGGTGGTCTGGGAGTGGGCAGACTACAGCTTTATCCCCACACTACCAAGGAACTAGAAGTAGTGGTATACCAAAGGATTTTGATGCCACCCAAGTCTAGGTTAGTGAACTTGGGTTTACTAAGGGTGGATAGGTGAAGAGTTACTTATGGAGAATGGATAACTTAAAGGCAGCTGATCATGAAGAATCCACTCTAGTATGAGTTACATCTAGGGATAGGTACAGGAGTCCCTGACAACATATAGGTAACAGATTGGCTCCCTCAGCAAATATTACTTGTATAACCTTGGGAATTGACCTTGTGAATCCTGTAACTTTGTGACCTTCCTGAGATTTGTTTCTTTTGCTTCTTGGGTTTATGAGCCTTCCTTTCCCCTCCAGGATGGAATGTTTCAATTCGGAGGAATTCACTAGATAATAGTGGAATGAAAAGAATTTTCTTTTTTTCATTGATGGGAAAGTATTGACTTTTTAAAAAACATTTAAATTCTAGATTTTGGTGGTTATTGAACTTACTCAATGATAATGAACTTATGTTTATATTTTTATATAAATGTTTTTATTATACAATGATGTATGTTCATTGTCTAAAATTTCAAAAACAAAATAATTAAAAATCTATGATTTTTCATTCTAAAATATAGTTGATATTTTTCCTCAACATTTATTATTTGTTATGTGATTGAACATATAAGTTATCTTATGACTTAAATTACTGATTGGGTCTATCACAGATATTGTAATGTATGGATAGAAGTATCACACAGAGAACCCATACCAGCTCCCACAAAGTTTGTGTATTTGAATCTCAAACATCTAAACATAATGAAAGTTTTTTAAATGCAGCAACTATGCTCAGTCTTATATGTACTGAGCATACTAGCATAGTAGAATGACTACCCAGGTTGATCTATAGCAAGATTTATGCATAGTACCTCTAATACCCATGATCATGAAGATGTTTTAAGTAATACACAATTTTCCTGCTCATTCAAGAAGAGGCTGATCTTGATTTTCTACTTCTAAAGTTTTATTAACTCCTACAGGGACGCATAAGAGAAGTAACTTTCCTTCAAAAGAAGATCTGGCTTTGTATATAGACTGCAATGTAGCCCCTAACTTGAGTCTGTCACTGAGCTAAGCAGAAAATGAATATGCTTTAATCAAATAGTTCTCATGTAACTTTAAAAGTTTCTACATGTTTACTTCAAAAAATGATATTGCTTTTTTACCCTTGAATATATAGATTATACTAATTATTAGCATTAGACTGATAGCTTTCATGTGAAGTGAATAAATCCTTAGAAGTAAAATAGATTTTAAAGTAAGTTACTGTTCACATTTTTGCTTTATAAATTGTTTGATCCTAGCCTGGAGCTTGCACAGCATGTGAGAAGCTCTTGCTTGCATCTCTAGTATTATAAAACCACCCAAGAGGGTGGTGGTGATAGTAGAGCAATGGCTTAGTCCTGATCTTTTTTTTTTTTGAGTCATCACTTTAATAGTTAATTCTTACAGTGTTTCTATTCTCAGGTTTTTTTAAATAGTTAAGAGTTATTCAAAATGTCCAAAAATGTAGTTGAATGATATCACCCTTCTTTTTTATTTTTTTATTATAATTAGATATATTAAATAATTAGATATATTAAATGAGCAAATAATGAGTTGGTATCCTCATTTCCCCAATTTTCCTCTTCCCTGTCCCCAGTCAGCTGGATATCCTTCTCTGTGGGCAGTCTGGATCAGTCTATGGGGTAGGGGTTATGGACAGCCTAGGAGTCAACCTGGTTCCACCCCCCTTTGTATGTTGTTACTGAGGGGATCAATGTCTCTGGGAGTTCTCCCCTACCATGGGTCTTACAGTCTTTCCACCCCCTCTTCCGCTCAGTTCCCTGAGTCATGGTGGGTGAGTATTAAGGCTGCTGTATTGTTGAGGTCTTAGGAGGTCTCTGTACTTCTTCTTTAAGTTTTGTTGAAATTGTTGGTGTCTGTCTGGCTGGCTTATCCCAGGTTGACTGATTAGCTGTGGTTTTAGGTCTCTTGCTTATCCCACCACTCTCTGAGGGTTTCTGTATGGATCCTCCATGGTAGGTCTGGGGTGGCTCATCTCTTGACCGGATGTCAGCTATTGGCCTTCGGTTCATTGGTAGGGTTGAGGGAGCCATAGCTCTCTCATTGCCTTCTGAAAAATACAAACAGAATCTCCATCAGAGAGTGAGATCATTATAGGTTAACTTAGATACATATTTCTGAGTTAGCTAGATTCGGTTGTTAGTGGCCTCTTTGTAAATCACTCGTATAGTGTATTTCTCTTTGGGGTCCCAAGATTTTGGTTCCCAGTGCATTTTGCCCAGAGTCCCCAGTTCCAGTTAAGGACTCCCTGTCATTGAGTGGATTAGTTGGCTGAATTAAAAGCTGTTGATTGCCTCCCCCCAGGCTTTGGCTCCTCCATTGCACAAGTGCTCATTTCTTGGTTCACTGTTCTCTCTCCTGGTGACAGATGTGTTTCATATCAGTGGTCTCTGTTTACTCCAGCTGTCTTTGACCAGTGTCCCCTGGCAGCTTATGCAGTGCCTTCCAGCTCTGTACTAACTACCATTTGGGGGTTGGTTACCATTCTGGACCTTGCAGGTTACCTAGATGCTGATAGATGGCTTTGTATGGTTTCTTCAGCAATAGGATCTTACCTCAGGCCTGGGGTGGGCATTCAAGAGCTTTGACAGAATCCTATCTTGTTTTTGGGACCTCATGGTTCACTTTGGCCAACAGCTCAGTGAGGAAAGGAGCCGGTCACTGGTCATTGGGACCAGGAGTTCCCAGACTGATCAATTTTTCATGGGCTTAGACTCTCTCCCCTTCTATTCATGGCCCCTTTTGTCAGTATTGATCCTAAGTGCTTACCATGTAAGTGTGGGTCCCTGAGTTTGTATTCCCAGGCCCCATGGAACAGCTGGAACCCCTTGTGGTGGGCTGCTCGAATTACAGTATGCAGAGGCAGGAGAATTTTCCAGAAACTCACAGACCAGCTTGCCTGGAAACACAGCAGTGCTGGTGAGAAATGCTGGTTCAAAATGAGGTGAAAGGTGAGTACTGGCACCCAAAGTTGTCAGCTGACCTGTTCATGCGTGGCATGACCAGTGCATGCCTTCTTACGAACATTACATACATACACACACACAAACACCTACTCCCCCACAGGTATGCTCACCAAAAAGAAAGACATAATAAGAAAGGAAGAAAGGAAGGAAGGAAGGAAGGAAGGAAAGAAGGAAGGAAGGAAGGAAGAAAAATAAAGTCAACCAATCAACTGGTTGGTCATTTGTGATGGACTTACATGCTGGCGTCAGATTTTCTTGCTTATTTGAGTATGACAGAACTAAATCTCTTTGTTCACTGAAAAGCCAACAAAATATCTCAGTAGACATTTCAGTCAGAGCAGAACAGGCAGGAACACATGTAAAATCTAAAAAAAATTATGCTGCTTACCTAAAGTGTATCAATTTTTATGAGAGCAAAGATAAACTGAAACCAGAAAGCAAAAATTTATATTGTGAAAACCCAAATAAGGAAAATTAGTATTAATTATTCATGGAAATAACCCACTTAATGTCTGTTGATGGTAGAGGTACTGGAGATCTAAACCAAGGCCTTGTATTCTACCAATGAATAACTCTCCCAGCCTCATTAAGAACATTAATAACAGCAATGGCGAGAAGAGAGCAACTACTTACAAAAGGTCCAGAATGGTCTTTGAGTGTTCTAGAAAGAATGGCCTTTATGTGTTCTAGAATGATATGCAAATGACTTCAGACTGGAGGTTTAGAGAAAGAGTGATCCTCTTAGTGACAATAAATGAGTGAAACCCTGCTCATTCTGAGCTGGTTCCTCATACGACATCATGCCTGGAACATTCTTTCTCTCTTCTTCCTTCTCACTGGAAATGTGAAATTCAGGTATGTGCAGTTCTTTTCATCTGCAGGAGCATTTATACAATAAATAAATAATAAATAAATAAAATAATTTTTACCCTCTCCTTAGATGAGGGAGTTTTCTCCTGAAGGTAATAAAGATGAAGCTGAATGAGCTAGAAGTTTCTGGACTACAAACCACCTGGTGATCCAAGCAGCACCTGGCACAAGGCTTCTTGCAAGGTTCCTCTCAGGAGCTGCTCTTTCACTAGCAACCCCACTGGAAACTGGCTCCTCCAGTTGGGGTTCCCCAAGGCTTGCTTTCAAGGAGGGGCGACTCAAACATCAGCTCTGATGGACAGCTCATGGCTTCTCTTCTGTGAGGCAGTCTGGGGAATTGGGTTGGTGTATCTGATTCCCTGGGTGTCCACTGAGTGAAACGACTTGCATTCTTCTTTCTTGACACTCTGGATGCTGCTTCAGTCCTTGGAAGCACCACTGTTTTGTGAAGGTAGTGAAGGAACATAGAGCCATATTTCAATGGCTCAAAATTGTGTAAACTTGTGTTTGGCTCAGTTTCTTGAGTCTGGGCGAATACTCTGTTTGTAACTTACCTCTCACCCTCCTCTTTCTTCCTGTCCTTGTGCATGGATGATACCTTTCTCTAGTGTCTGGCCCTTGCTTTGTTGACCTGTCTCATCTCCGGTTTCCTTGTTGGTCCACGGTGCTATGCTCTCATCCATCCTTGCTCTAAGCCTCTTTTAGGGAGAGGACTTGCTTCTGTGATCGTCAGCAGCTAGGGAGAAGTCAGCTCTGTGCTTAGATTCAGGCCTTCCTTCTCCATCCAGAGTGCTGCTTAGCAGAGAAAGAGAGGCACGAATCCTGCCATGACTTTGGGGCCATGTCTCACTGATGGTGTTTTGGAGCCTTTATGCCATCACCGCCCAGCAGATTTGCCTCATGAGTTCCTTCCCATTACACCTCCCAGATGGGTTTCCCATGAACAGAGCTTACTGTCCCAAAGCTCCATTCTGCATCTGCATCTCAAGATAGAAAATACCTCAAGGTAACTGAGTCTCCCTCCTCTCTTGCCCTCTGAAATCTCAACGTTTTGTGAGACTGGGTCTGGGAGGCATTCTGTTTCTGCAGAATGGCCAACATTATTGCACCACTCACCTCTATGTGGGCACATCTTTCAATAGTACTTACTTACTGTGTAGAAGACCTGGATGCTAGCATTTCTAAATGGTGATCTAAGTAAATTGGGAAAAACAAATCCTTCTACTTTTCTTTATGTATCTCTCTACAGAGATCTGCTGGGTCAAAATGCAAATTAAATTCCCTGAGAAAAGTTCCCCAAGGTAAATATGCAAATGTATCCTAATTATGGTCATGTATTACATATGAGTATGTCCTTCCTTGAAACAGAATTGGTTTCTGTTATTAGGTATTTCCATATATTAAATATTTATCATTGCTGTAATAAGTTAACATGCTACCACATTACTGACCCTTTCTTTTACAAGTTTTTTTTCCCTTAATGTTAATATTGTAAAGCCTGCATAATCTGATCATTGTAGCTATATTTGGTTGAAAAGCAGTTTTGGCAACATGATGCTATTAGTTCTGAAAATATTCACTGGGGAGATATTAGAAATATTAACATGAATAATGTGGAAAGTAATTAGCTAAGAATCTTATATGTAGAAATTTAAAACTGCAACAATAACCTTGGAAGTGGCAGAAATAGCACCAGAGATGGTGGCCGTATGATCTTAGGGGCATTTGGGACGGTCAGGTAAAGCAAATCTCCATGCCAGAAAGTGTTAGTCTACTGGAAATCATGAAAATATATAAACCTTATTAATATCCAGCAGAAAGAGTATGACTTTTTAATTATAGGCTAAAGGTTTGATTTTTAACTCTTATGTCTTCCCTTTCACTCCATCTATGTTATAGTTTAAATGTGAAGTGCCCCCCATAGGCTTATGTGTTTACTTATGTCACAAGTCATTGCAAGGCTAAATATGTCAAATTGCTTTATGATCTGTAAATAATGTATGCATACATATGTTATTAATTAATTAGTTAATTTTGTTACTTGACAAGCAGTGTACTAGGCTGGTGGAGAGCTCGGTGAAGTAGAGCACATAACCGAGAGTTCCCCTGACATAAAAGCACTTGCATTTAGCTCACAGCAAGAATGTAAAGGTTGGTTTTTGCCTTCGATTAGAATTTAATAGAGTTTATTTCATAAATTAGTGTCAGATAAGCTTGAAGAAAAGTTTCAAAGTTGAAGCTACTTGTATTTACCATTTAGATTATTTTCACATGTAGATAAGGAAGACAAGGCATTGATTTGGGAACATTCATAAATTAAAATGGTGGAGGCATTGAGAATATCTAAGTAGAACTCTCCATTTCTTTGCTTCAGGCCATAAACTATATACTTAAGAAATGTCATACTTTAAAAGTATGTTATCTGAAAAATACAGACTTGCTATGACAGTTCAGTTTCCTCTAATTCTTTAATATTTGGTTAAAAAAAACCCTTTAAGGAAATCACATTTGATATAACTGAGAAATGCCCATGATGTTACAGAGTGGTAGGCTGTGTCAGCGATGGGCCTGTTAGTAGTGATCATCTCATGTGCTTTTTCTACTCCCTCTTGTAACTAAGAAGAGATATTATGACTATTTTTTTAAAATATTTATTGTCCATAATGAGTTACATTATTTGGTGGGCAAACCATGCGTTGTTATCCCGACTTCCCCAATTCCCCCCCTCCCCATCCCTGATCAGTTGTATATCCTCCTTCGTGGGCTGTCTGTGTTAGTCCTTGTGGCAAGGAATCCTGTATATCTTAGTATTCATCCTGGTCTTCCTGGCCCAAATGAGTTGTTACTGATGGGTACTATACCTCTGGACCGTCTCCCCCACCACGGCTCTCACAATCTTTCCGCCCCCTCTTCCGCTCAGTTCCCTGAGTCGTGGTGGGTGAGTAATAAGGCTGCTTTAATGTTGCAAGCTTAGAGGTCCTTGTGTAGAAAATCCTTGGTTTCTGTCTCATTGGCCTATCCTATGTTGATTAAATGGCTGTGGTTATAGGTCTCTTGTTCATCTGTCATTGTCTGCTGGGTTCCCTATGGATCCTCTACGATATGACTGTGGTGGCTCCTCTCTTGCCAGAATCTGGGTCATCGGCCTACAGTGGGTTGGTAGGGTTAGATGGGCCACAGCTCTCTCGTTGTATCCTGAAAAACACAAACACATTTGGCTTATCCTGAGTTGGTTAAATGGCTGTGGGTATGGGTCCCTTGTTCATCCCGTCCTTCTCTGCAGGGTTCCATATGGATCCTCCACAATATGACTGTGGTGGCTCATCTCTTGCCATGGTCTCATCTTTTGGCCTGC
>PVHP010013218.1:0-41358 GCA_004024765.1 Zapus hudsonius | reverse complement strand
GGGAGGAGTTCCATGCAGGCGTGTTCGGGTTTAGAGGAACTACCACCCCCCAGCACTGGGTGCGAGGGTGGGGGCGGCGCAGGTGGCATCGGCTGGCCTCAACACCCCAACCCAACAAGAAAGGGAGAAAGAGACTTGAGATCTTGCCTAGGAGCTGAATAACAGAGGCTCTTCAGTTTCACCGGCATATTAAAAAAAAATCATAAATTTTTGCCTGGGAAAACAAAAGGCACATCCATCTCGGCTGAGAAATGTTTGCATTTCAGTAGAATTGATGGAGTTAAAAGGTAACTTCCAAATGTATTTCTGAAACTGTCCAATGAATCTCCTGTTGGTGAAGGAGGGCTATTGTCTGAGGCTCTTGAAGGCCATGGTTACTGGGCCAGAGGTTGCCTGCCCTGTGGGGCTTTGGCAAAAGAAAGTCGGAGTTTCTCTTTACTCCATTCCCACCCTCCTCTTCAAATTATTTTTCCTGATTTAGCTTGGGACCGGCTGGAGGGTTTCTCAGTGAGCCGCACGTGCTCTCCAAGAATAGTGGACTTTTCCATCCTCCTGAATGTGCTATGAGACAACTCAGATTTAAATTAAATAGAAACAACAAAGTAGGAATTAAAGTACTTGCATCAAAAACAGAAAACAGACACGGTGGCACACGTGTTTAGAATCCCAGCACTCGAAGGAGATTGCAGTGAGTTGGAGGCCATTCTGACAATACATAGTGAATTCCAGGACAGCCTGGGCTAGACGAAGACCCTACCTTGAAACCCCCCCCCCCAAAAAAAAATAGAAAACATGTCCTGCTGGGGAGCTGGCTTAGTGGTTCAAGGTGCTTGCTTGCAAAGCCTGATGGCCCATGTTCAATTCCCCAGCACCCATGTAAAGCCAGACCCAAGGTGGCACATGTGTCAGGTATTCATTTGTAGGTATAGGAGACCCTGGCATGTATGTACACATACACACTGAAATAAAAAACAAAATGAAAGAAAACATGTTGGTATTTCATGGGGGTCCATGCCTATGATTCCAGCATTTAGGAGGTTGAGGTAGAAGGATTGCAGCAAGTTCAAGACCAGCCTGGTCTATATTTGAGTTCCAGGCCAGCCAGGTCTACATAGAGAATTCTGGCTCAAAAACAAACAAAAAACATACAACAACAAACACAGAGACACAAAACCTATATCTAAAAGATATAGGCACAGAGAGCCATAACTGAGTTAGTTTCACCTTGTTAGAAACTGGTGGTTTCATGTTTTTCTTCCTTCCTTCCTTCCTTCCCTTTCCTTTCCTTCTTTCTTTCTTTTTCTTTCTCTCTAGCCCAGGCTGACCTGGAATTCACTATATAGTCTCAGGGTGGCCTTGAACTCACAGCAATTCTCTTACCTTTGCCTTCCGAGAGATGGGATTAAAGGAGTGTGCCACCATGCCTAACTGGTTTCAAGTTTTTCACAACCATGATTTTTCTGGACATGGATGGGGCTTGTCACCTTTGGTTCTGCATGGTACAATAAAGGACCCCAGACTACGAGGAACAGCAGAATCTGGTTTTTGCCTAGCAGACTGAGGCCCTGAGAGTACTGCTTCTATCATTTCTTCCATTTTCCCAGGGATAACAAAATCAACCTTGTTTTTCAGGTTTTTGTTGTTGCTGAGGTTTAGGAGATTGTGTGTGTGTGTGTGTGTGTGTGTGTGTGTGTATGTGTGTGTGTGTGTGTATGTGGCATGCATGTGTGTGCAATTGTGGGTGCATACATGGAGGTCAGAGGTCAACTCAATCTTCTCAAAGTATCTTCTCAATCACTCTCCAACTTGTTTCTTTCAAGGCGAGAGTTTCACTGTAGCTCAGGCTGACCTAGAACGCACTCTGTAGCCCCAGGCTGGCCTCCAACTCACACATCAATCCTACCTCAGCCTCCCCATATCTGTGTTAGTGTTGTAGACAACCCCCACGATGTTGGAATGAACATCAACCAAACACAGTTTTCTGAGAGAAACAGGATTTATTTCATCTTACAGATCCAAGGGAAGTTCCATCAATGGCCGAAGAAGCTGGCTCCCATTCATAAATCCAAACAAAAGCTGGGTATGGTGGCACACACCTTTAATCCCAGCACTCTGGAGGCGGAGGCAGAGGCAGGAGGATCACTGTGAGTTGGAGACCACTCTGAGACTACATAGTAGTCAGGTTAGCCTGGGCTAGAGCGAGACCCTACCTCGAAAAACCAAAAAAAAAAAAAAAATTACATTTGCTATTTGTTTATTTTGCTGGGGGGAAACAAAGGAATCTGAGGGCACGGAGAATGTAGGCTCACTTGTAATAGGATGAGGCAGGAAATTTGCTGGTTCAAGGCCAATTGGGCTGCAGAATATGGCCCTCTCTCAAAGAAAAAAAAAAGAAAGAAAAGAAAACTGGGGGCTGGAGAGATTGCTCACCAGTTAAGGTGCTTGCCTACAAAACCTCACAACATGAATTTGATTCCCCAGTACCCATGTAAAGTCAGATGCACAAAGTGACACGTGCATCTGGAGTTCATTTACAGTGGCTGGAGGCCCTGGAGCACCCATTCTCTCTCTGCTTGCCAACAAAAATATTTTAAAAATATTTTATTTATTCATTTTCAAGCAGAGAGAGAGAGAGAGAGAGAGAGAGAGAGAGAGAGAGAGAGCGCACCAGGGCCACCACCTTGTGGGTCTGGCATATGTGGGTACTGGGGAATTGAACCCGGGGCCTTAGGCAATGGAGGCAAGTGCCTTAGCCACTGAGCCATCTCTCCAGCCCCCAAAATATTTGTAAACAATAAATAACATAAGAGAAGGTACTAGACAAAAGCAAGACCTTTCTTTTTTTGAAACAAGTTCTCATTGGGAATTACTGTTGTGCACCACCATGCCCAGCAGTGTGACTGAATCCAGCACCTTGGGCCTGATAAGCAAGTGAGTACTGAGCTATGTCCCTAGTCCACCCCCAGCCTCCCCCTTTTTTTCCCTCCAAGTTAGAGTCTTGCTCTAGCTCAGGCTTGCCTGGAATTCAATATGCAGTCTCAGGGTAGCCTCAAACTCACAGTGATCCTCCTACCTCTGCCTCCACACCCAGCCCCTAGTCCCTTTTAACTTCTTATTTTGAAACAGGATTTCACTAAGGTATTCAGGCTGGCTTCGAATGTACTCTGTAGCTCAGACAGAATTTGAACCTGTGATCCTCCTGCCTCATCCTCCTCAGCAGCTGGGATTAGAGCTATACCACCAATTCTGGCTAGAAGCAAGATTTTAATGTTCTCTAACCCCCCTAACTACCCAGTTTTTACCTTTAGCCATGGCTACTCTTCTCCCTTGGGGGCATTGAAAAGGTTCCTATATTGTCATTCCTAAACATCCAGTTGCAAAAAAAAAAAAAATTCACGTCAAAGTTATGTGTCACTTTTGGCCCTGGCTCCCAATTTGTCCCAATGGCAAGTTGGCAGGTAGGGTGATCTTCAACTTCTGAAGGAAGGCAAGCACTATGCAGGCTAAATGGGTGTCATCACTACTCAGCCAGCTGACCTCTACAAGTGAAGGACATGCAGAACTTTCAGACCAGCCAGTTGGAAAGGTCAAGGAGTCACTAGGTCCCCACTGGGATGTCTTGGTGCCAGGCTCAGCTGGGCATCTTGTACAGCTCCTTAAATTCTAAGTCTTGGCATATTTATTTGCAAGCAGAAAGAGAGAGAATGGGTGTGCCAGGGCCTCCAGCAGCTATAAATGAATTCCAGAAGCATGTGCCACTTTGTGCATCTGGCTTTCTGTGGGTACGGGGGAATTGAAACTGCGTCTTTAGGCTTTGCAGGCAAGCGCCTTAACTGCTGAGCCATCTCTCCAGCCCGAATTTTTGTTGTTTTTGAAACAAGTTTTTACACCCAGCCTGGCCTCAAATTTATGGCAATCCTGTCTCAGCCTAGTGCTTATCGTGATAGTATAAAAATTCGTTGAAGCCAGGTGTGGGGGCGCATGCCTTTAATCCAAGCACTAGGGAGGCAGAGGTAGGAGGATCGCTGTGAGTTCAAGGCCAGCCTGAGGTTACATAGTGAATTCCAGGTCAGCCAGGGCTACAGTGAGACCCTACTTCAAACAACAAATAAAAAAGGCTGAGTGGGCTATGAAATGAGGATACTGTAGATAATTCCTGTCAATATTTTATCTCTTTGCCCAATTGGCTTATCAAATGTTTTCTGTCCTCCATTTTCCTTTCAGTTCTTTTCTGGATTGTTCATCAGCCTGAAGGGAGCCTTTCGGTGGAAACATGTTACTAGGAGATGAATTATTGTAGTTGATGGGAGTCTGATTCTGGCATCTCCATAGAATAAAAGAGGACAGTGGGTGAATAACTCAGGTGTATTGATCTGAACCATAGTTATCAATGCAAGAGGATCAGGAGTTCAAGGTCATCCTCAGCTAGATTCAAGGCCAGTCTTGAGAGCTTGGCTAAAAAAAGGTGGACTCCTTGCTAAGTACGATGAATCATAAAACTTCAAAGGGTAATAGTGATCAGCTCACAACTTCACTCAAACCTAGCAGAGCCCGGGACCCTCAATTCCAAGGGCAGGGCAGGTCCATGCAGGCGGCCAAGAAAGCCCGGAGGGCGGAGCGGGGAGCGGAGGGCCTGGGCGGCGGGGGGTAGGGGGGAAAAGCTCAGTAGACCCGCGGGGCCTGTTCCCCGGGAAGCGGGCCACGACCCCCGCCCCCAGGCAGCCCCGCTGGGGCGCAGAGATCGGCAGTCATTTCAGCGTCCCGGTCGGTCCCCTCTCGCCTGCCCAGACCCAGAAGGACTGAAGGGCAGGTTTCTCGGTCGGCGGGTACCCAAAATGTCACTCTCGGGACGCCGCTGATCCCGCAGGACGGTCCGGGCCAGGGACTTGTCCGCCCCGCGGGCTCTGTCCTCGCCTCACCTCCCTCCACTCGGCCCCTTTGGTATTTCTCAATGACCGGCTCTGCGAGGACACTTCCGTCGCGGGAGGGAGGGGGTGTCATTGGCGCTCGGGTAGATCAGTTCCTTCCGGTCGGCGCCGACCCAGCCCTACGCCTCTACGTCCCCCCCAGTCCCCTGTGTGCGCCCCTACACCCCGCCCCTGCTCCCCAGCCCCACCGCCTGCGCCCCCAGCCCTGCGCCCCGCGCGCGCCCCTACGCCTCGTCCCCCTCGCCCCTGCTCCCAGCCCCACCGCCTGCGCCCCCAGCCCCGTCCGTCCGCTCCCAGCCCTGCGCCCCCCCTCAGCCCCGCGTGCGCCCCTACGCCTCCAGTCCCCTGCGCTCCACGCGTGCTTCCCGCGTCCTGAACCGTGTCCCGCACCCCGCGCGCCTGGGGCGCGTCCGAAGCTGTGGTTTGCGTGCTCCGAGTGAGTCGGCGGCCGGGAGGCTCGCTGGCCGGCGGAAAGCACTCTGTCGGGTAATTGAAGGGACTGCTACAGACTTGTAAACTGACCGGCGCCTGGAATGGTCCCCACCCCCACCTCGAGGCCGCTGCGCCGGGATGAATGGCTGGAGACGATTGCGTAACCCGCGCCGCGTCAATAGCCGGAGGGAGGTCGGGCGGGCGGGCGGGCAGCCGGGTGTATGGTTACCCGGCCCTGCTCGTCCTGGCGCCACCCACTCCCAGGTCTTCGTCCCTGCGAACTGCAAGGCCCGGGTTTCAACAGGAACGATGGGCCGCAGCTGCACGACTTATGAATGAAATGCTGTCCCGCCGCCGGGCTCTCCAGCTTGGAGGGACGCTCAGTGCGCTCGCCGCCGCAGGTCACCGAAAGTTGAGTGCGCGAGCCCCGGGGACAGACGGAAAGCGGGAAATCACCCGCAGGGCAGGGAAGGAAGCGGTTTTTGTAAAAATGTAACCGCTCGGGGGTTTGGCCGAGTTTCAGTTTACTTGTGTTCTCGTCGCAGCTAATTTAAGAATGGATTATAGCGGGCATGGTGGCGCATGCCTTTAATCCCAGAACTCGGGAGGCAGAGGTAGGAGAGTCGCCCTAAATTTGAGGCCACCCTGAGACTACATAGTGAATTCCAGGTCAAGCTGGGCTAGAACGAGACCCTACCTTGACCCCCCCCCCAAAAAAAAAAAAAGGAATGGATTATGTTGAGGGTCCTGGCTGCACTCAGTCCGCGGTGGCCGCTCTTGAGTAGTTTGCGTCCATCCAGCCCTGCCAGCTCTTGAGTTTCTCACAAAACCCCCGGTAAATGCGAATCAACTCAGCCACTCTAGTTCTAATCCAGAATCTTCCTTAGAAACCCGAGCTTCTAGGGAAATCTTAATTTACTGGAACGGTATTTAATAAACGTCTGGTCGTTTTCAAAACTGAAGTGTATTAAGTTTTTCCTTCTATGCACCGACTGGTTAGTTTGGTGCAGTTTCTTTTAGGTAGTGTGATGGTACTGGGCATTGAACCCAGGCCCCTGGAGCTAGGCAAGCAAGCACTACCCACAGCAATGCTCTCGCCCTTGCCCTCACCCTCACCCTCATGACCTCACTTTTTCTTTGAAGGCTTAGGCCGTTCTGTAAATCACGATTCTGCTGCATCAGCTGGCTGGGTCTGCAGATGTGTGCCATCGTGTCCAGCTATTTTTGCTTTATAAATGGACTTTTAGCATGTGAAAAGCAGTGGTCAAGACCATTATTTCTTACATCAGGTACTCATTCCCCCATGTCTTTCTCCTAAGGTCGGATCTTAATCTAGCCACTGGCTGGCCCGGAACTAATGGCAATCTTCCTGAGTGGCATGTGTCACCATACTTGGCTAGAGTGTGGGTGCGCCAGGGCCTCCTACCACTGCAAATGAACTCCAGATGTGTCATGGTTTGATCCAGGTGTCCCCCACAAACAAATGTGTTCTGGGTGATCTATCCTCAATTGATGGCAGTTTGGGTTTTACAACCTCACAGGAGCTGTCTTGTTGAGGACGGGTTTACAGTTGTTATAAGTCAGCTTCCCCTTGCCAGTGTTTGGCACACCTTCCTGCATCTGTTTGCAGTGATGTCCACCCCTCTGCTCATGTCATCATTTTCCCTGCCAGGATGGAGTCTCCCCTCAAGTCCATAAGCCAAATAAACCCTTTCCTCCACAAGCCACTTTTGCTTGGGTTCTTTCTGTGTAGCAACTAGAAAGCTGACTGCAATAGATTTGGTACCAGGAGTGGGGTGATTTTGCTGAGATGAATCTGACCATGTGGATTTTGGTCTTCTGGAACTTGTGTGCTGGAGAAATGGACATGGACTTGGTACTTAAAACTGAAGATACCTTCCAGAGTGGTAAGCCATGTTTTATGGGCTATCCTGGTGAGAATTTGGAAATGCTCAGTGCAGAGAGAAATGCATTTGGAGGCTTGGCTTGTGAACTTTCTACATGGAAGGAAAGACTGCAGAAAACCTTAATAGAAGTGTGTGCCTGGGCCAAGGGGTACATCATACTGCCCATACCCAGAGAGTTTGACCAGGGTTGAATTTATGTATGGACTGTTGTACTTGGCTATGGATATGGAACTGAGAATTTAAGATTTAAAGTTGGAAAAAAATATAAATAAATAAAAATTAAAAAAAGATTTAAAGTTGGAAAAATCTCAGAGCAAGTTTAACTTACTGGCACAGTGATTGGCTTTTGATTATGGCCCAACTGCTTTACATTGAAACAATGGAGAGATGCCTGAGGTATTTATACCCAGGAAGGACTAAATGATGGACTATGCAAACTCTTTGAAAAGGAAATCGCTGAAAGAAAGGAACCTGCTCTTTAAGGTCATATTTGTTTTGTCCCTGAATTAACAACATGGCTGTGTTTTGCATACCTGGTATTGCTTTTGGAAGCATGAGGAATGCATGCATGGAGTGGGTCATGAAGTGCACACGGGTCCTGGCTGCTGATGAGATGCAATATATGGAACAGGGTGTGAAGTCCCTGATAGGCAAGTGAAGCCATTGGAAGATGGGCCATGATTTGCATTGGAGGCCTGAAGACATTTTGGATATACCAGGACTGTGTGAGGGCTTGGGATGGAAGTTTTCCCAGCTACTCAGCTAAGCTGGAGGGACAAATTGGAAAATCCAGAGACTGTCAGTCACTGGTTATGCTATGGGACTTGAACAGTAGATATTAGACTAAGCATCCTCAAGGGACCTGCCTTATGTTGGGGAAGATGATGGTTTCTGGTTGTATGTGGGATAGTTATATACCATTAGGCAGAATCATGATATTACTGTCTTCATTTGAAAAGATGTAAGAAGATATGAAGTCAAGTTGACAAGAGGTGAACTTGTGATGGTTAAGTTTATTGTCAACTTCACCTGTGTAATAATCCACAGTAATCTTGGGTTGGTCTCTGAGTTTGACTGCAGAAAGGATTGACAAAATCCTTTTGGGATTTTGGAGAAGGGAGGAGGTTGCTTCTCCAGAGTGAGTCCTCCCCCCCCCCCCCCGAGTGGGTGGGCTTTCCAGAAGGGGACTAGATATAAGGAAGCTTGAGGGGAAGGAAACTCTCTTCCTTCCTCCCCCAGCTGCTGGTACTGGCTCTGTCTCTCTGCTTGGTTTTATGAAAGGAGGCCAGAAAAAAAATTAAAAAAAAAAAGGGTGGGGGCCAGGCCAGCTTCCCCTGGATCTGTTATTTCAATAAATACTTTCCTCCCAAATTGTGCCTGGTTTGGAGATTCATCCCAGTGGCATGTGGCTGACTATGACCTCTGCCTCCCGAGTGCTGGGATTAAAGGTGTATGACACCACGCCCAGCTACCTTCCCCACTTTCTTTTCTTTTTTTCTCTTTCTTTCTTTTCCTTCCTTCCCTCCCTCCTTCCCTTTCTTCCTTCCTTCCTATCTTCCTTCCTTTTCTTTCTTTCCTTCCTTTCTTTCTCTTTGTCGAGATAGGGTCTCAATCTAGTCCAGGCTAACCTAAAATTCATTATGTAGTGTCAGGGTAGGCTTAAACTCACTGCAATCCTTCTACCTCTGCCTATAGAGGGCTGGGATTAAGTGCCCCACTTCTTAAAGTGCTAAAGTCAGGTAAATGAACCTTGGTTAGTTAGGCAGCATGGGCTACAGGCTAGTAAAGAATACATCCCAATTGTGGAAGAACAGCAGCAGAAGCAAGAGGGGAGAGACAGGCTGCCCAGAGGAAGGATAATTTAAATCCATTCTGGCTGCTAGGAGTGTGGATGGGTAACTGGAAGGGGAGGGAGATAGCCAGGTGCACTGAGGTACAAACTCCTGTTAAGGGATCAGTGAAAGGAGTAACTGAGAGGAGAGAAAGGTGGAAACCAGGGAAGGTCAGGGTTCTAAACGCAGGTTTTGTTTTGAGGTCAGAACCTTTGTAGCAGGTTCACAGCTGAGCTTTGTTGTCTCAACTCTTGATTTGGCCCCTGTGTTAAGCAAATGGAGGATGTGAGGCATCCATTGTTTTGGGATTAGGGTATCACAAGGAAATTCACAAACTGACAAGAGATGGGCCGGATAAGCCCTCAAACAACCCTGATATGGCGGTGGCCAGCCTGGTCTACTAAGTGAGTTCCAGGTCAGTTGGGCTATAGTGAGATCCTGCTTAGAAAACAGCAACAAATACCTCAAACAAGTTTTGATTTAAAAAAAAAAACTAATATTTTGTATACAATGCAGGATTTTTGGTACTTCTGAAAAAAAGCATCTGGCAACTGTGTCAAATTCTTAGTTGGTAACAACTGTTGAGTGGTGGCTGTTTTGTTTTCCTGTTCCTAGAGGCATGTGAACTTTTGACCCCTGGTATAAAAGAACATTTTGAGACTGTATCCAGGCTCCATTTGAAACTCAGGTAGCTAGAGTTTGTCCTGCAGTTTGTATGGGGAGCCCTGGATTTCCTGAGAGGAAGAATACCCATGCCTATTGTCCTGCGATGGGCAGGCCAGGCACGAAGTAGTCCTAGGCGCAGGGAACAGCAGGCCTTACAAAGTAATATCTAATGCTTGGCCCAGCTCAGGCTCTGTTTCCCAGTCCTGCTGTCTGGGGAGGAGTTGGAGGTTCAAGTGATCAACCTGAAAAATGACCAAATAGGATTGTGCTTGTGCCCACATTTGTGGAGCAGGTTACACAGGGAATGCTACACTTCAGATTCATACTTGTAACAAATTCATTACTCTAGGCCTAGAGGATGGTCTGTTGGAGCAAAGGCTAGTGAGGAAGAGATTTGCTCTTTGACACAGGACAGAAGGAAGAAGGTATACAAGGCACAGTGGCAGTGGCCATGGAGAGAGGTAACCATTTAGCTACACAAATGTGGTCGCCATAACTCTGCTTCATGAGCTGTGAGCTAACAGACAAGTCTGGGACAATTTCCAGTTTCTGCCTTGAGAGGTTCAGTGTCTCTTGTTCCCCTAACAAGATTAGGGTGATTAGTGAGGAGAAGGAGGCAAGCATAGATCTCTTGAGACAGCCACAGAGACACTTGCTACTCTCAAGCCTGGGATTGAAGGATACAGGTAGGTGGTCAGGAGAGAGAGAGAGAACCCAGAGATGTAGATTTTCCTGTCTCAGCACCCTCAAGAGCTGCCATTCCAGGTGTGCACCATCATGTGTGCCTCAAGCCACCTTTAGTCACGTCTTATTACTTTTGGACAAATTAAGTGATTCACACCATATTAATTCTATGCATAGCACAATTCTCCCGGCTCTGCAGTGTTACAAGTGCCAGTGGTTCAAGAGCAGGTATCTGGGCTTAGTTTTCCATCTTGCTGAAGAGCTATAGTCAGACTTGATGCTTAGACATGCATTTGAGGTTTCGCCAGCTGACATTTGTAAAGCAGAGAACTGTTTTGGTGTTCTCCAGGTGTAGTGGCACACCTCTGTAATCCCAGCACTGTGGAAGTTTGAGGCCAGTCCAGACTACATAGCCAAACAACAGACAAACAAACAGCTGGGTATGGTGTTGCATGCCTACCTCAGCCTCCTCAGCTCTGGGATTACAGATGATATTGTATATTCTGGGAGCTCAGATTATTGTATTGCATGCCTGCCCCAGCTGCTGAGTTTTGAGATATGCCTGCCTCAGTTTCCTGAACTCTGGGATTAGAGGTAAACATTACCACATCTGCTTTTCTGTGGTCCAAATGTCACATTTGTATAGAGCTCTTGAAGAAATGGCAAGATAATTTCATGTAAACTATTTATTCTTTTGTTCCCCCACTGTAACCCATTTAACTTAGTATCTATCACACATACTCACCTAGTTGCTCAACTAGCTTTCTTTGCCAAATTAACTTTGCTAATTCCAATGAAATTCTCTGCTCAAGCTGATGAGGATCTCACTGTGATTAATACCATCATGAAAGAAACAAAGAAGGCACTTTCCCATCAACATCTGACCTGCTCCATCATTATCAAACTTGTGTGAGTGCCCCGGGAGCATAGTGGGTAGAGTTTCAACTTTTAATGTGAATTCTGGGGTTCAAGTCCTTGTTTAGATGATGTTTGAGGCCAGCCTGGGTTACATGATACCCTGTTTCAAAATAAATAACCTAAATCTCAATGATTCTGGGCTTGCAAATTCCGCCTACAGATTTCCCTGCTACTTCTGGATTTGAATTTTAACTTTCAAGATTTCAATTTTACCCAATAACAAACATCTCAAAGGTAAATGGAAAATTCCTCAGATAGCCCTGCATTTCAATAAACATGACATTGTTGGTGAGCAGCTTTAAGGAATGCTGCCAGGTGTGATAGCACATGACTTTAACCCCAGCACTCAGGGGAGACTGAAGTAGGAGAATGGCCATGAGTTCAAGGCCAGCCTGGGCTACAGAGTGAGGTAGGTGCAGCCTAGGCTAGAGTAAGACCCTGCTTCAACCTCCTTCCAAAAACAAGTCCAGCAGGAGGCCAAATATGTTCATGTTTACCTTTCTGTTGTGTTAGTGATATATTTACCTCTCTGTAGGTCAGGCTGACTTGGAACTTCTGGGCAATCTTTAGCCTCCTAAGTAACATAACTATGTAATCTCTATTTATCTGTGTCTTCTTCCTCACTTCTTTTCTGAAGTCACCACAGACTGAATCCTGTCCTCGCCACAGACTGGATCCTGTCCTCACCACAGACTGGATCCTGTCCTCGCCACAGACTGGATCCTGTCCTCGCCACAGACTGGATCCTGTCCTCGCCACAGACTGGATCCTGTCCTCGCCACAGACTGGCTGCTCCTCACCACTTCACACAGGTTGTTCTTTGGTCAGTCCACTTCTTCTGATGGCCCCCATCTGTTAGTCCTTCTTCTGTCCTTGATTTGTCACTTAACATAGCTGGCTGCTTTTACCATTTGCAACTTCCAGCAGTTATTCTGGTTCCTCTCTGTTTCTTCATTTACTCATCTGAATTTTTTATTTCATTTTAAATCTTTTGCAGTGCTGGGAATCAAATCTAGGGCCTTGTATATGCTCAGCAAGCTCTCTACTACTTAGCTACATTGCAGCACTTGGTTTGATAAGAAAGGGTATAATTATGCAGACTTGTCTGGCTTTGAGCCTGTGATTTTTCTGTCTTTGCCTTCAGAATGCTGGGGTAACAGTACCATTACACCCAGCTACTCATCCAGATTTTACTAAGAACCTGTAATAAGTGCTCTAGTAAAGCTTTACAGTAATATTAAAACTGGCTTACCATTGCTCAAGAAGGCATTTTTTTTTGTTTTTATTATTTTTGTTTTTGAAGCAGGATCTCACTGTGACCCAGTGTTGCAGTCACCTTTCTAGTTGCTGTGCAGAAAGAACCCAAACAAAAGTGGCTTTTGGAGGAATGGGTTTATTTGGCTTACAGACTCAAGGGAAGACTCCATTCTGGCAGGGAAGACGATGGCATGAGCAGAGGGCTGGACATCACCTCCGCCACAGCACTGCAAACAGCGGCAGGAAGGTGTGCCAAGCACTGGCAAGGGGAAGCTGGCTTATAACCCCCATAAGCCCACCCCCAAGAACACAGCTCCAGCAAGGTTCTAATTCCCAAACTGCCATCAGCTGAGGATCTATCAATCAGAACATACCATGATACCTCGACTGGCCTTGAACTCACCATGATCCTCTTACCTCACTCTCCCAAGTGCTGGTATTATAGATGTGAGCCACCACACCTCACTCTTGTTTTTATTTTTAAAAATATTTATTTATATGTATGTGTGTATGGGCATGCTAAGGGCCCTTTGCTGTTGCAAACAAGTGCCAGATGTGTTTGTCACTTTTTGTGTCTGGCTTTATATGGGTACTGGGGAATTGAACTTGGGCCAGAAAGCTTTGCAAGCAAACAGCTTTAACCACTGAACAATCTCCCAGTCCCCTAATTTTTTCCAGCCCCTTATTTTTTTATTTTGATTTTTAACTTTTTATTGACAATTTTTGAAACTTTTTATTGACAGCTTCCATAATAATATACAATAAACCATGATAATTACCTCCTCACCCCTACCTTCCCCCTCATATCCACCCTCCATCATATCCCCTCACCCTTTCAATTAGTCTCTCCATTCTCATATCTTTCCCTCCTACTATGAAGGTCTTGTGTAGGAGGTGTCAGGCAATGTGAGGCCATGAATATCAAGGCCATTTTGTGTCTGGAAGTTTGCATTGTAAACAGTTCTACCCTTCCTTTGGCTCTTACAATCTTTCCTCCACCACTTCTGCAATGGTCCTTGTGATAGAGATGTCCCAGTGCTAAACATTCCACTGTCACTTCTCAGCACTATGGTGACTTCACTATGGAGTCTCAGGGTGGCCTTAAACTCATGGCGATCCTCCTACCTCTGTCTCCAGTGCTGGGACTAAAGGCATACGCCACCACACCTGGCTCTTTTTTGATGTATAAGAATAAATACTAATTAGGGCTGGTAATAAATACTAATCAGGCACCTGCTTTCAGAGTCTAACGACCTGGGTTTGATTCCCCAGTACCCATGTAAAGCCAGATGCACAAAGTGGCGCATGCATCTGGCGTGCCCAGTCTCAATATCTCTCTCTCTGCTTGCAAATAAATAAAAATATTTAAGAAAGACGGGCATGGTGGCACATGCCTTTAATCCCAGCACTCGGGAGGCAGAGGTAGGAGGATCAACATGAGTTCAAGGCCAGCCTGAGACTCCAGTGAATTCCAGATCAGCCTGAGCTAGAGTGAGACCCTACCTCAACACCCCCCCCCGCCAAAAAAAAGAAAGAATAAATACTAATTAAACATTTGATTTTTAAGATGAACTGTTTGAACCCACATTTTATGAAAATGGATTTGGAAGCACAGATGTAACATGTCCAAGGTTACCAACTGCTGACAAATCTGGGATCTGAAACTAGGTGAACTCTGAATCTCTGGATCAACCCAGCTGTTGTCAAGGAAGTTCCGAGAGGGTATTTTAACTGGATCTTGAATAAAGAAGAATTCTCCGGGAAGGAAAGAAGATCAGCCAGAGAGGCTTAACATTCCAGGCTGTGGACACTGTGTATGGAAAACATGCCTGATACACAGTGATTCTGGGAGCGTTACTGAGGAGGGGGTTGACTATCAGTATTTGACATGGCTGGACAGAGGCTCGAGCTAACAAGTGATAATCTACATGGACTGGTAAGCTGGGTGGTGGTTAAAGGCCCTTGTTTGCAAGGCTGCAGGCTCAGGTTCCACCCGTGAAAGCTAAGCACAGAAAGCCGTGCAAGTGTCTGGGATTTGTTTGCAGCGGTGAGAGGCCCTGACTCCCCCCAACACATATAAAAATAAATTTAAATTATTATTAACATAATTTTTTTTTTGAGGTAGGGTCTCACTCTACCTCAGGCTGACCTGGAATTCACTATGTAGTCTCAAGGTGGCCTTGAACTCACGGCGATCCTCCTACCTCTGCCTCCCGAGTGCTGGGACTAAAGGTGTGCACCACCCTTCCTGGCTAAAGTATCTTTTTTTAAAGGTATGAAACTAAAGAAATATGCTTGGGAGTCTTTTTCATGACATGTGGATATGTTTTGATTTTGACTTGATGGCAGATGGGTTACTAAAGTGCTTTGAGCAAGGGAAGGAAGGAATGACCATATTTGCATTTTAGGTCAATTTTTAAATTTAAATTCGATTTTAAAATTAGAGATTCCATGCATATTGTACAATAGTCAAAAGCTGAGGCTTTTCAGTCTGCCTGCTTTTAGCTAGCAATTCCTGCACCAGAGGCACTCACTGTATTTTTTTAAATTTCATACATTTATATTTTGATCATATCCCCTTAGCCCTCTTGTCCCCCTCCCCCCACTAAACTTGATGCCTTTTCGGGTGTGTGTGTGTGTGTGTGTGTGTGTGTGTGTCTCCCACTGAGACACTATTTTCAGTTAGAAAGGTAACTTTCACCAAATGTGGTGGTTGTCAACTGTCATGCCAGTACTTTGGAGGTGGGGACAGGAAGATGAGGAGTTCAAAATTATTTTTATAGCAGGGCATGGTGGCATACACCTTTAATCCCAGCACTTGGGAGGCAGAGGTAGGAGGATCACCGTGAGTTCAAGGCCAACCTGAGACTATATAGTGAATTCCAGGTCAGCCTGGACTAGAGTGAGACCCTACCTCGAAAAAAAAAAAAAAAAGATTATCTTTAGTTACACCTGAAGCGATGGAGGCTAAGGGGAGCAGCATATGATCCTGCCTCCAAGACAAAAAAACCAAGCCTCTCAAACAAACAAAAACTCTGCAGCTCAAGTTGGTGAGCTGCGTGTCTGTCAGTTGATCCTGGTGGTACACATCTCTTATTCAAGGTCAACAATTACTGTCATGTGGTCTTCTTCATTCAGCTGTCTCTGATTCCAGTAATCCCTTGACATTTCTTTTTTTTAAACGTGTGTGTGTGTGTGTATGCGGACACACCTGTGTGTAGATGCATGTGTGCTTTTTTGGCCAGAGGTTGACTCCAGACATCTTCTCCCATGGCTCTCCACTTCATTCACTAACCCAGAGTGCTCAGATTCAGCTAGTCGACTAGACAGCTTGCCCCAAGTATTACTTGTGTCCACCTCCAAAGCACTGGGATTATAGGAGGACCACCATGCCTGCTGGGCATTTCTGTGATTACAGGGCATCCAAACTTCAGCCTTTATGCGAGGGCAGCAAGCACTTTATCCACTAAGCCGTTTTCCCAGTCCTCCCTTGAAATTCTTTTTTTGTTTTGCTTTTTTGAGGTAGGGTCTCACTCTAGCCCAGGCTGACCTGGAATTCACTATGTAGTCTCAGGGTGGCCTTGAACTCACGGCAATCCTCCTACCTCTGCCTCCCGGAGTGCTGGGATTAAAGGCATGTGCCACCACGCCCAGCTCCCCTTGAAATTCTTAACGTTACTTTTAAAAAAAGTTAAATATTTTTATTTATTTGCAGGGAGGGAGACAGAGAGTATAGATGCGCCAGGGCCTCTTAGCACTGCAAACAAACTCCAGATGCATGCATCACATTGTGTGTCTGGTTTTATGTCGGGTACTGGGGATCAAACCTAGGCCAGGGGGTTTTGGAAGCAAGTGTCTTTTAACTGCTGAGTCATCTCTCCAGCCCCACTTTTTGGAATTTTTATTTGAGAGAGTGAGTCTGGATGAGCCATTGCTGCAAACTCCAGAGACACATGCCACTTCGTGCGTCTGGCTTTCCGTGGGCACTGAGGAATTGAACCCAGACCTGCTTTCTTTGTGAAGTCATCAAAGGCCAGTCACTTTGTGTCTGGAAGACAGTATTGCCAAGCACTCCTTCCCTTCCTTTGGCCCTTACATTCTTTCCTCCACCTGTTTCAGGCTTAGAAGGTGTGATAGAGATGTCTCAATTAGTGCTGAACATCCTATTACCTCTTTTTCATGAGGAGGTTGATGCACTTTAATGAGTTTGAGTCCTCAGTGTCACCACCATCTGAAAAGAGAAACTTCTCTAAGCAAAAGTGAGAGTACCATTAATATATGGGCATAAACATAAGTATTTAGAGGGCAGTTTGGTGGGCATAATCTATCCGTTTAGTCAGATAACGATACTAATTTCCCCCTTAGGGCTTATGACCTCCCCTTCCATAGGCTTTTCTTTAGATTTTCAGTACAGGGAGAAATTCCTTTTCTACAGAGTGGGCCTCAAATCCAATCAGAGAGCAGTTGGCTTCTCCCATCACAGACATGCCACCATTGCACCAGTTGACACATTTGGCCTGGCTGGCCAGCTGTCGTTGCGTGGTCTATTGCTGGTTGACACTGTTGGTGACTTCTTTTTCCCAAAAGCTTCATACCACAGAGCTCATTCCAGCATTGTAACAGCTAGTCAACAGGGAGGAGGTTTTCAGCTCAGCTCCAACTTGATTTTTCAGTGGCCTGCAGCCCGAGCATGTAAGGCTGCAATAATGGGGTCTTACCATCTAGTTCTGGTGGGCAACCAAAAGCCTTAACAATGGCCTATAATGTTTTGGGGGCATCAGGAGCCTCCCTGGCCAACCACTGGAAGGTATCTCATCCCTGGCACTGAAATTTTTCTAGTAACAATCTATGGTTTCTGGAAATACCGTCATTCATCTTCATGGTATACTTCTGCCCAAACTCTCTTTTTTAAAACATATATGTTATTGGTTAGCAAAGAAGTAGGTGTCCACATGGCTTATTTGTAATATCTTAAATTTTTTTGTTGTTGTTGGTTTTTCGAGGTAGGGTCTCATTCTAGCCCAGGCTGACCTGGAATTCACTCTGTAGTCTCAGGGTGGCCTTGAACTCACGGCGATCCTCCTACCTCTGCCTCCCAAGTGCTGGGATTAAAGGCGTGCGCCACCACGCCCGGCTTGTAATATCTTAAATTTAAAAAATATATTTACTTATTTAGAGAGAGAAAGAGGCAGATGGAGAGAGAGAATGGGCACAGCAGGGCCTTCAGCCACCTCAAAGGAACTCCAGACACATGCGCCACCTTGTGCATCTGGCTTTATGTGGGTCTTTCTGCTTTGCAGGCAAACGCCTTAACTGCTAAGCCATCTCTCCAGCCCTATAACATCTTAAATTTTGATTAACCATCCTCCTACCCTTCCCCTTCCCCCACTTAGACCAGTAATCTGCCCCTCTACTTAAATATCTACAATGCCCTCTTATGAAACCTTCCCTTTTCCTCCCTTCCTCATACCCCTGTCTAGCTTCCTGGCCTTTACTATTGATTTTACTCCAACTCACAAGTCTAAACATTTGTAGCAAGGATTCACATATGAGAGAGCATGTGGTGTTTTGCTTTCTGGGTCTGGGTTACCTCATTTAGTATATCTTTCCAGATTCATGCGTTTCCCTGCAAATTTTATAATTTCATTTTTCTTTATAGGTGAGTAAAACTCCACTGTGTAAATGTATCATATCTTCATCATCCATTCATCAATTAAAGGACATCAAGGCTGATTCCTTTTCCTAGCTATTGTGAATAGAGCCACGCTAAACACGGATAAGCAATCACTAAAGTAGTGAGTAGAGTCCTTAGGATATGTGCTGTGATGGTTCAAGTTTGTTGTCAATTTGACTTGTTTAGTAATCCACAGTAATCTTGGGTGGGTCCCTGAGGTTGCTTATAGGAAGGATTAACTAAAGGAGGAGGTCCCTCCTCCAGAGTAAACCCTTCCCCCAGAGCCTCCCAGAAGGGGGCTGGATGTAAGGAAGCTCGAGGGGAGGAGGAATCTCTCTCTTCCTTCCTCCAGCCTGTCTGATGGGGAGCATCGTCACTTGGGTGTACATCTATCCTGCTTGGCTATCCTTTGTCAGCATTGAAACCAAGTTTCCTCAGCATCCCAGCCTGGACTGAAGACTAGCGGCTCTCCAGGAAGCCTTTCAGGCCCTCAGGGCTGGATTGGGACTGCTGAGGCATCCAGATCTGTGGGTTGTAAGCCACCCCAATAAATCCCCTTTTTACTACAATTCATTCTGTCATCTCTATTCCTCTAGAGAACCCTGACTAATACATATGCCAAGGAGTGATCCAGCTGAGTCATATGGTAAATCTACTTTTAGCTATCTCAAGAACCTCTTTACACAGTGGCTATACACACTTACCAGCATTTATTGTCATTTATTTTCTTCCTTTCCTGTTTGTATCCCTTTTTTGTGTCTCATGTCTTATTGCTATGGCTAAGACTTATATTAAATAAAAGTAGCAAAAGTGGAGAGTCTTGTTTCATTCGATTTTAGTGGAAATGCTTCAAGATTTCCCCCATTTGGCGGAAAGATTGTAAGAGCCGTGGTGGGGGAGATTATCCAGAGGCATGGCCAGGAGAACCTGGCTGAATACTAGGCTATCCATGGTCCCCTGTCACAAGGACTGATCCAGACGACCCATGGAGGAGGTGATCCAGTGGAGGGGGGACGGGAGGGCAGCGGGGAATTGGGGATAACAACTCATTGTTTGCCCACTAAATGTTGTAACTCATTATGGACAATAAAGTAAAAAAAAAAAGATTTCCCCCATTTAGTATAATGTTGAATATATATATTCTATATATATATGTATATATATATATTATATATATATTCTTTTTTTTTTAAGGTAGGGTCTTGGTCTTGCTCTAGCACAGGCTGACCTGGAATTCACTCTGTAGTCTCAGGGTGGCCTCGAACTCATGGTGATCCTCCTACTGCTTCCTCCTAGATGCTGGGATTAAAGGTGTGCGCCACCACGCCCAGTTTATTTCCAGTTTCTTTAGTGCTTTTATTATGAAGGAATATTGATTTGGCCAAATATCATTTCTGCATCTATTGAGGTGATCATGTGATGTTTGTCTTTTATAGAGTGCTTTACATTTATTGATTTGTGCATCTCTGGAATAAAACCTACCTGGTTAAGGTGAATGATACTTTTTTTTGTGTGTGAGGCAGGGTCCTGCCCTAGCCCAGACTGACCTGGAATTCACTCTGTAGTCTCAAGCTGGCTTCAAACTCACAACATTCCTCCTACCATGCCTGGCCAGAACTGTTTGTCCAGCCTGATTTGG
The DNA here is from genome assembly GCA_004024765.1 of Zapus hudsonius. NCBI lineage: Eukaryota > Metazoa > Chordata > Mammalia > Rodentia > Dipodidae > Zapus > Zapus hudsonius. Next base: position 21,421 of record PVHP010013218.1, on the reverse strand, counting down.
GGAATTTTTAAATTTCCTTCCTGATTTCTTTAATGATCCATTCATCATTCCAGGTCATCCTGGACTATTTAGTTTCCATGAGTTTGTGTATGTTTTATAGTCTCATTCTAGACCAGGCTGACCTAGAACTTACTCTGTATTTCCAGGATGACCTCAAACTCACAGTGATCCTCCTACCTCTGCCTCTCGAGTATTGGGATTAAAGGCATTGTGCTACCACTCAGTTATTTATTTTTTTATTAAACTTTCTACTTAGTCCTCAGCAGGCAGAACCCTGCTAGAGCAGGTATGTCATTGGGGGAGGATCTTTTTTTAATATTTTATTTATTCATTTTCAAGCAGAGAGATATAGAGAGAGCAAGAGAGAGACAGAGAGCCAGGACCACCACCTTGTGTGGCTTATAGGGAGGGGTACTGGGGAATTGAACTGGGGGCTTTAGGCATTGGAGGCAAGTGCCTTAACCGCTGAGCCATCTCTCCAGCCCGGGGGAAGATCTTGAGTGCAGCCCTAAGAGGTGTGTGGAGAGCCAGTTTCAGCTCTGGTTGTTCATACTCTCTGGTGTTGGCTTTTCTATCTCTGCTGTGGATGTATGAAGTGAGCCAGCTTCTTCCCCTGAATTTTGTGAGCCTGAAATAAATCCTTCAATAGCTGCTTCTGGTTAGGTGTTTATCCCAAAAATGAGAAGGTAACTTCAACACTACCCAATTTAAATAAATCTTGGTCTTGTCTACCCTTAGTTTCCCCATTAATTAAAAGCCTGGCATAGTAGAAATATAGTTATCTTGACTGAACATTTTATCATGAGCCTATGAATATTAGTGAATTGAATTTTAACCTAGATATCATGAGACAGCAATATTAGCAAGTTTACAACTTATTAGAGAGTTGAATCTGAATTACATTTATGGCATTATGTAACAACATAGTATAATTAAACTGTTGGCATGTTATTGTACTATTAAGTTCTTGTCTGTTGTCTTAGGCAGACCTGATTGCCACTTGGACTTTAGAAAAGATCTTTTAGGAGAGCACTTTTCTTTCTCACTCTCCAGCTGTGATGATGAAGTTTTGTTGTAAACTTGACCTTTTTAGTAATTTTGGGTGGTGTCTGAGGATGTTCCCAGGAAGGCAGCCATCTCAGTAGGGGGAAGGAAAAAAGGAAGCTCAGGGAAGCTAGGAATGGACATACCTTCCTGGGAGGGCAGTGCAGGAAGGAAATTCCAGAGACTCAGGAAGTCAACAAGTCTGGGATAGGGTTGCAATAACCCACCCTAAGGCTATATAAAGGAGAAGGAAATTTCTTTCTTCCCCCTGCCTGTTTTGTTGGTGTATCTATGGTATTGGTGATGGGTTTCTCTCTCTGCTTTGACCTGTGAAAGGAGGCTAGCCTCTTTCACCATTATAGAACTTCCCCTGGATCTGTAGCTTCAGTGAATCCTTTCCTCCCATAAACTATGCCTGGTTTGGAGATTCATCCCAGGGGCATGTAGTTGACCAAGACCTGGCCATCTTGGTGGCTGCTCTTGGTTGGGCCCATCCCACACCAAAAGCAGGAAGATGTTGGCCACAAAGAAGATGAAAAAGTCTCTGGAGTCCATCAACTGCAGGCTCCAGCTGGTTATGAACAGTAGAAAGTACTTGCTGGGGTACATGCAGACCTTGAAGATGATCAGACAGGGCAAAGTGAAATTGGTCATCCTCACCAACAACTGCCCAGCCTCGTGGAAATCCGAGATAGGATACTAGGCTATGTTGACCAAAACTGGTGTCCATCACTACAGTGGCAACAATATTGAATTGGGTATGGCATATGGTCAATGCTACAGAGTATGCACACTGTCTATCATTGATCTATGTGATCCCAACATTATTAGAAGCAAGCCAGAGCAGACTGGTGAAAAGTAAACCATGTAAAATTTTTTTCTTTAATAAAACTTGCCAGAAGCTTTTTTTTTTTTTTTTAAGAAAAAACTTTTTTAATTCCAGCAATCTCATTGAGGAGGAAAGAAATGGGAATATCAAGACATGTACAGACAGAGTGTCTACTTATTAATAAAAAACTTTTATGCATTTCTTCTGTCTCAAGAAAGTTTGAGAATCACATTTTAGCTTGTAACAAAAAGAGAGATAGCCAGGATCTTAGACAGGGAAATATCTTAAGTAATGACAAGAGAAAAAAAAAAAACAAAACTTCATATGCTGCTCATTCTTTTTTCTTAAACCACAGGCTGTTGTAGTCACATCATGTTGCTGTGATGAACTTCCAAGCAGACACAGTTTATGGGAGGAAGGGATTTACTTGAAGTTTATAGATCCAGGGGAATTTCAATAATGGTGAAAGAGGCTGGTCCCCTTTCACAGATTCAAGCAGAGATGGAAAACAAAACAAAACAAAAAAAAAACACCACTCAAAGCAAACACAATAAACGGTAGGGAAACCCAGGCAGAGCTCAAGCACTCTGTATACCTTTAGGCCAGAATTCAGATTTGGAATTCAGCAACATCTCCTTCAGCCAGATGGCTGGAGATAAGCTTTTAATAAAACTCCTGAGTCTATTCAGGGATAGTCAAAATACCACATAGGCCTTTAAAAATTTTTTTTTAGCATTTTTTATGTTATGACATAAATTGTAGAGATAATTTTTTAGATAGCCTGAAGGAATCATTTTTTACCTGTTTTGAGGACACAGTGGTTTTAATCCTCGAGCTGTTTGTAGCTTTCCCTTCCCTTGTTATAAAACCAGGGGGCCAGCCTGTCCCAGGACAAGGGTCTTGGAGGTCATATGACATAAACATGCTTTGATCTGAGATAGGGGAGCACTTAGCCTGTTATCAGAGCCAGGTCTCAAGCTTAACCAGTGTATGACAATTTATTAATATAATTTTCATTAAAGACAAGAAAAAAGTGAGAAAACATACTGAGTGCCAAAAACCTTAGTACATTATTTTAGTTATCTTCTTTTTGCTGGGACAAAGTACCTGAACAGAAGCAGCTAATCAAAGGAAGGTTTATTTTGGTTTGCAAACTCAAGGGAAAACTTCATGATGACAGAGGAAAGCATGGCACGAGCATGTTGACACCCCAAAGCCCACCCGTAAGAACATAACTCCTCCAGCAAGGCTCCACCTCCCAAATTACCATCAGCTGGGGACTGTATTAATCAGCGTTCTCTAGAACAGTAGAAATAGTAGAATGAATTATATTAAAAAGGGAATTCATTGGCTTACCTTATTGCAGTCCAACAATAGCATTTTGGAGGCTTGAGAGTCAAGGAACCCAGTAGCTGCTTGGTCTACATGTCTGGATGCCTCAGCAGTCCTAATCCAGCACTGAGGACCTGAAGGCTTCCTGGAGAGCCGCTAGTCTTCAGCCCATGTTGGAAGGCTGAGGAAACTTGGTTCTAATGCCATGGAAGGATAGCCCAACAGGATACAAATATGTTTAAGTGAAGGCACTCAACAATAACCAGCACAAGCAACAGGTGGGAGGAAGTGGCTCTTTTCCCACTACCAGATGGGCTGCCCAATCTGGAGGAAGAGCTCACTCTGGAAGAAGGGCTTCCTCTTTCTTAGCCCTTCCTGAAAGCACCAGAACTTTTTGCTCTTCCCACACCAGGGACTTTGCTCTCTTCCAGCACCAGGGCTGTTACTCTTCTCCAGTATTAGACATTTGTCTTCCTCTAGTGAGTCTCCACCAGGACCACTGTTCACCCCACTGGCCATAAATCAAAATCCTAGTGCTAGATCTGGGGTTCTTCAGGTCTCTTACACAGGTCTGTTGAGTCATGGTAAGTTTGATCTTGGCCTCTATCTACCATTAGTGGCTGTCCCACAATTCCAGAGGGGAATCTAGACACCAGAGCTCTTAGTGAGGGTGCTATTCAGTTCACCTAATCAAAGATCCTACCCTACTCCACTGAGGATCAAACTCTTATAAAAACTGTCTGGCCACAATACAAACTGGATGACAATAATTAGTGGAATGAAATGGTATGTGTCATAATCAGCCACATGCCACTGGGATGAATCTTCAAACCAGGCACAATTTGAGGGAGGAAAGTATTTATTGAAACTACAGTTTGAGGGGAAGTTCCATAACAGCAAAGGAGGCTGGACCTCTTTCACAGGTCTGAGCAGAGAGAAAAACCCATCACCTACACTATACACACGATGGCAAACAGGAAGGGGGGGGGAATCTCTTCTCCTTTTTATAGCCTTAGGGTGGGGTCTTACAACCCTTCCCCAGATTTAATGGCTACCTGAGTCTCTGGAATTTCCTCCCTGCACTGCCCACACAGGAAAGGATATTCATTTCTACCTCTTCTGAGCTTCCTTATATCCTGCCCCCTACTGAGAGACTGCCTTCCTATAAACATCCTCAGAGACCCACCCAAGATAATTAAAAAGATCCAAGTTGACAACAAAACCTAATCATCACAGTATGTTTGATTTTTTTTAATATTATCAGAGATTTGGATAATTTCATATAGCATAATGGCAAGTAGTTAGAGGTCTCTTATATTTGAGCTTTCTTCTATATCTGTAAATACTCCTCTTTCATCAATCTTACACTGCATACCAAATACTGTTTCTATATATATATATAAAAAAAAACCCACATCTTCATTTGGAAACCAATGTTGCCAGCATGAGACAATGGAAGTTGAATCTAAAATCCTGCTTCTCTTTATCCAGAGACACCTCTACTGACTGATTCCATAGATTACTCCCTTCCTCTGTATTTTCCTTCATCCCTATCCCTGAGTCCCTACAAACCAGCTTCCTCTCCTGACATGTCAGAATCTCTGTATTAGTTACATTTGCTGTTGTAAACAAATACCTGACTAGAAGCAGTTGAAGGAAGAAAAAGGTTTATTTTGCCTTACAGTTTCTAGGGAATACATTCCATCATTGTAGGAAAGGTAAGACAGCAGGAGTATGAGGATGGGTGTACCTCCATAGTCAGGATGTAGAGAGGGCACAGGAACTGGGGCTGGGCTATATAAGACCTCATAGCGTCCTGAGTGACCCATTTCCTCCAGCAAGGCTCTACCTTCTAATGGTTATACTACCTTTCCAAACAGTGCCTACATCTGGGGACTAAGTGTTTAAACACACAACCTACAGGGGACAATTTCACAGTCAAATCATAGCATTCCACCCTTGGCTCCCATGGTCTCATGGTGGTCCATATTGTTACTCTAGGGGTTGGGTGTGTTTTCTCCACCAATTAAAGAATTAAGACCCAGGAAAAAGTTTAAAGGTAAAGCAGAACAAAGTTTATTTAAAGTGAAAGAAGCAGAGAGACACAGACCTAGTATCTGGAAGCCAGAAGCAGCTGTCTCCAGGAGAGCTGAACCTTTATTGGCAGAGGGAAGCCTCTGCTCCAGGGTCCTGATTGGTCATCTCAAACAGAGATGAAAACATTGTTTGGTTCATGATACATCATGTACTGTGGAGATCCCAGGAAATCCACCAAGTGGGACAACTAGAGGGAAAATTCATCCATGCATGGAGAAGAACCAGGAAGTAAGTGCCTCACGCCATTTTTGGTTGCCACCTTAGGGTACATAAGAAAAAGGAACATAGCTGCCTATCAAAGGCCCTTTTCCCTATTTGTCTACTTAGCAAGGGAATGTACCTACTTCCTATGTTCCCTCAATCCCATGATGCAAAATACAGTGTACAAAATCTAATTTTGGGGCCGAGGAAATAGCCCAGCAATTGCTTGCGAAGCCTGTGGACCTTGCTTCAGTTCTGCGTGCACATGTAAAGTGGCACATGCATCTGGAGTTTGTTTGCAATGGCAAGAGGCCCTGGACACCCATATACACTATCTCTCCTTCATTGCTTGCAAACAATAAGTAAATAAATAAATATAAAAAAAAAGAAAATGTAAAGTTCAATGTCTTTTCTGAGACTCAAGGCAATCTCTGAAATGTAACATATATATAAATATATATATATTTCCAACATATAATGGCAGCGCAGTGTAAACATTACCATTACAAAAGGAAGAAATGGAGGCATAGCAGGGAGAGATTGGACCAAAGGAAGACTGAAACCCAGCAGGGCAAACACCAAATCCTGAAGCTCCCTGTCTGCTGTCTGAAATTCATGGTGTTGTAGTCAGCCACATGCTGCTGGGATGAATCTCCAAACCAGGCACAATTTTGGGAAGGAAAGTATTTATTGAAGTAACAGACCCAGGGGAAGTTAAGGAAAAAAGGCTGGCCCCCTTTCACAGATCCAAGCAGAGAGAGAAACCCACCACCAGCACCTCAAGCAAGCACACTGTAACACTGTAATTCACAAAATGCAGAACTGCCAGACCTGGGGTTCCGGCTGCTGTTTTGCATATGTATCCCTAGAATTTTGCATCTAATTTAGAAAGGGTGTCATGACCCCAGGAGGACAGGCCAAAGTGACACTTCCTCCAGCCAGAAGCCTGGAGACAATTAACAATTTAATAAACACAATTATAATAAATTCTATTGGGGGACATTTATTCAAAACTACCACACATGGTGAAACTATCTGGGTTCCAAAGTGCTAGGGTAAACCTGCCTCTCTGGCTCCAGTGCCTGTAGCATTCATAACCTCTCTCTTGAGCTGGCTTCACTCTGAGTCTAAAACATTTCTTGATGATCCTAGCATCTCCAGCATTCTGGGATGTTCATTGCAAATAGACCTCATGGTTCTGCTTCACTCAGTGAACTTTCATGGCAGAGACTCCCCACCCGCTTCACATTGCCTGATTCCAGTGGCTCTCATAAAACATGCAGCAAGATTCCATGACCCTCCCAATCTTGCATTTTTATGCCTGTAAAACCAGCACCACATGAAATGCATTCGCATGTTTTGCGGACAGCTCAGCTAACCCTGGGGAAACATTTCCTTAGGCAGTTGTTTTCCAGTAGCAGGGTACTCTTTTAATATTTTCCTTTCAGGTCTTCTTTCAACAGACTTTTCATTCTCCCAAGCTAGAGGCTTCAGTAGGGATAACCATGTCCTGAGGATATTTCCCTGTTGTTCCAGTGAAGAGAGTGAGATTTCTGTTTAATCTCAATCTCTTTTTATTTTTTATTCTTTTTTTCAATCTCTTTTTAAAAAATAGTTTATTTATTTGTGAAAGAGGCAGACACACACACACACACACACAGAGAGAGAGAGAGAGAGAGAGAGAGAGAGAGAGAGAGAGAGAGAGAGAGAGAGGATGAGCCATTGCAAATGAACTCCAGACAAATGGGCCAACTTGTGCATCTGGCTTTACATGGGAACTTGGGTCCTTCTGCTTTGCAGGCTAGCGCCTGAACTGCTAAGCCATCCCTCCGGCCCCAAATCTCATTAATCTCTTTTTATCAATTACAAATACTTTGTTTGGCTGAAGTCTCTTTTTTGGAACTTGAAACTTACTCCCATCCTTTCTTGTCAGATTTCACATTTTTCCATTTACTTCTGCTTTACTTGTTGCTCTCACTTTAGATCTGATTAGAAGCAGTGAACACTAGCCACACAATAGCCAGAATGATATTCTGCCTTAAACTTCTCTCTGCCAAACTAATTAATGACTATTTTTTAATTCAAACTTGCTCAAGTTCTCAGGACTTGGGTAGGTAGAATGCTGCCATGTTCTTTGCCACAATATAACATGAACTGCCTCTAATCCAGTTCAAACACATGTGCCTATGGGGGATAGTTTACATTTAATACAAAACAAATGCCCTCAATCTTTTTCCTCTATGTAGGACCCTGCTTAGAGGCATGGAGGACACAGGGCTAAAGGTAATTTGAGACTGGCCTTGAACCCCAATAATCTCATCCTGAGACCAGCAGAAGTTCCGCTGACTCCTTTCCTCCCCAGCCTACAGCAAACCCTGACAAGTCCAGGCAATTCAAGGCCTGAGTTTACTGGAGTTCACATAACTCAGCCATAAGGTAATAACAAGGCCCAGGCAACAAGAAAGTCATTCCAGCTTATCTATGCAGCTGGTCCTTTCCAATCCTTTCATGAGACATCCACAGGCCACCCAGCCCTCGCCAATCCCCTTGCTGTTCATCACCCTGCCTCTCCTCCTTTTGCATAAAAGCACCTTCCCCAAACTAATAAATGAGCTGTTCACTGTAACTGCCTCTGGAGAGTCCTTCCTCTCATGTGCTCACGCATTCCCAAGACTCAGTTCACTCAGTGGGTGTTAGAGCACAATGACTTCAAAGTAATCCGTGGAACCACAGCTGATGCCTAAATGTGGGACCATCCATTGGCTGGACAGCAGATACTCTGGGACACACAGGGAAATGTGAGCCTCCCTCCACATGAGGGACACTGGCCTCAGGGGGAATCCAGAGTTTTGCCTTCACACTCTGAGGGCTGGCAGGTCTTTTTTTCTTTCTTTTACTTTTAGTTCATGACAGCCCATCTGGGCGTTGACTCTGACCTCCTATCTTAGCCTCTCCTTTAGAGGTTTGTTAACCTCTCTTCAAAGAGGTTCATTTTTTTCTCCCTTTTGTTTTTTCTCTTGTTAAACAAGCACAGTAACTCACCCACAAGATAAAACTAAATGAAAGGCTCCCCCAGGGGGTACAGAAAACTTGTTATCTATGCAGAGACAGACGACTATGCAGCTTTTACTTTTTCCTAAACAAAGGCAGAAATCTAGGGCTTCCACTTGCCTGTCTCTGAATTAAAGAAAAAAAAAAAGCCGGGCGTGGTGGCGCACACCTTTAATCCCAGCACTCGGGAGGCAGAGGTAGGAAGATTGCCGTGAGTTCAAGGCCAGCCTGAGACTACATAGTGAATTCCAGGACAGCCTAGGCTACAGCGAGACCCTACCTCAAAAAACCAAAACCAAAAACAAAACAAAAAACCTCCAGGGCTGCCCTGAGATTCACAGTCCCAAGGCCGGCGCATTCTTGAGTAAAGATATACAGTGAAGCTATGGGACAACTGGTTCCTCCCCTACGTGGAGCTAAAAGCACAGGCTGGGTGGTAATGAGGTCTCCATCCTTAGTATCCTAGCAACAGCTAGTCAAGAAGCTTCTACTCACTAGTAGAACACTATAAAGGAATTAAAAATTATTACTTTTAATAAATACAAATAGGTACTTAAGTTTCCTTAAGTTTAATTCAATAAATTTAATTTCAATTAAATTTTAAGGCTTTTTTCTCTGTATAACATTTATTTATACAGATATTTAGTGAGTTAAGCTTCATGGCACATACGATATCTCTGATATTTATGGATATGAGACAAGGGAATCACATGTTAAGTAGGTTAATAAAAAGATTCCTCTTTCAGCATTATTCAAGGTCTTCTCCAGTTATAAAACTGTTCTGTTACTTCTCTAACTAAGCTACAGAATTAATGTTTTTCAGCCTATCCAGACCATCTTTAAAAATTCTACCAAGGGTAATTTGTCAGAGATATTCAAAGGTTTTAAAGGTAACAAAATCATTCCAAATATAATAAAGCTGTTAAAAAAATTGTATCAGGGACTATTATGTTTTGCCTATACTCTTTTAAAATATACATCATAAAACTTATTAAAGCTTGTTTATATGAGATATCTTACATTCATAGATTATAAAATCTATGGGTATATGTTAATAAATATTATTAAAGATATGGTTGTCAATTTTCTTAAAATTACATCCATAGAGGTATTACTTTAAAAATGTCTAATATTTCCTATTAAGAAGAATGTCTAATTCTTCTGATACTGGATTACTTGTTTTATATTATTTAATAAGAAATTAAGTTAATTTGGTACAATTTCTCTTAATCCTATAAAGCATGAGATATAAATTCTATCTTAATTCTATAGATAAATAAGTTTTGGATGCTAGTTCTATAAAAGCCAACTATATGTGCTGATTTTCAATCATGGACTAAACAATAAAAGAAAAAACAAAATGTTGATCTGCTCAGCTGATTCTGTCTCCAAAACAGAGCTCTTTTGGAAACAGATTCAGAAACAACCATGTTTCCCAATGCTTCCTCATAAACCAGACTAGCCCTCTGGTTAATGACAGATGTAAGGTAAATCATAACACAAGGAGACTTATATCTTCTTTTTGGTAGTAAGGTCCATGATCATTTGGGTAAACTGAGTCAAAAGAAAAAGGCATAAGATTATTCTCATCTATTGCTCAATGGTTAGAGACTTTGACTACCGTCAATGCTATATGTTTTCTGCTTTGCTAATAAAACATAATAAAGGGGATAAAGAATACCCTGGAAATGTTATAAGTCTCTAAGTTAAAGATCAATGGTTAGAGGTACTTATTAATGGTTATGCTCATTTGGTATTCTTGGGGGGAAAAGGATCTACTCCTAAAATTTTAATAAAAATCTCCAACTATAAATTTCTATATTAGATATAATGATTTCCAAAGGTAATTGCTTAGTCTCTTTTAACAATTTTTGTGTCTGTTTAAAAGACTGGTCACAACACTCTTTAAAAAAGTGACCACTACAAGTCAGTTTTAAGTACTAAATCATTCTTTCTCCTAATGGTTAGAGATATTAAACCCACAAATGCCAAGGCCACAGACTCAAATTTAGGCCAAATTAAAACAAGCTATATTTGTGTACACAGGAGCTGGCCAGTGGCTGTCTCACCCAAATGCAGGGCTCAGGAGACTAACAACAAGCAAAGGAAAAAGTGAAGTTTTCATCTCCAAAACCTTGGAGCGTTTCTAATAAAGAATTTATCAAACAGAAGTACAACTAAGCAGGACTTACAGAGGTAAAATATTACAGTTAACTGTAAATTCTATGTGAGTCAAAATAACAGATGGCTTCTTCAAAGTATAAGCAACTTTTAAAAAATATTTATTCATCTTCAAGCAGAGAGATACAGAGAGAGAATGAGAGAGAGAGAGAAAGAAAGAGAGAGAGGGAGGGAGTGCACCAGAGCCACCACCTTGTGGGTCTGGATTATGTGGGTACTCGGGAATTGAACCCAGGGCCTTAGGCACTGGAGGCAATTGCAAAAGCAACTTTTAAGACATGCTTATCCATTATCTTTGCAGCTGTATTGCCCTATCTGTTTCTCAGGACAACACAATTCCCTACTATAAATTATCCTCTCTGTCTTATCTTCAAGGACTTCTTTCCACTAGGTTCTTTCAGCTAGATTCTTTGGCTATTGAAGAAGGGAAAAGTTTAGCCTCCTTGAATTTAACTCTTTCAGCAACCTTACTGATTTCAGTCCGTCCCCCCCCCATAACTTTTAGTAATTAACCCTTTTTCTGCCACATTGTCTTTTCTGGATGGCCTGAATCTTATCATGGTCAAACACAAATATACCTTATATCTCTTTGTAATAACTGTTAATATATGTCATCTGCTTTATTCATACAGGTCAAATTCTACTCCTCTCTGTGGGATTCTCCCTCTGCTGATCTCCATATTTTCTGACAACATATTCCTGCCTCCTGCCCTGTTCTTGCCCATCATCATATTCTCTCCCAGGAAAAACAAGCTAAACAAAAATATGAGCCTCTGTAACCTGGACACAATACATTCAATATGTGACTGACCTTCTCCCCCTTACCACCACCCCAATGCCTCAAACTGCTTCTTTTACACTTCCCTTCCAAACTCTTGCTGACTGCTGTTCCTATTAACATCACTCTTAAACAGCCTGTCTCCATAACAAACTATTCTCCACCCAGGCTCTTTGATATCCACTCTTTAGCCAAAGGATGGAATTCCCTTTGTCTGTTTAATTCTAGGCCCACTGATGTCAGATGCCTCTCCAATTTTCTCTTATAGTGACCACCTGCATCAGGGCTCCTGTGATACCAGCCTGTGTGTAAATTCTTCCTCTCCCATTTATTGCTCCCCAGATATAATTGTTCCACAGGTCTATCTCTATAAAGAAGATAAAGTGGCTTTCTGACTCAGCCCTCACCAATGGAGGAAAATTTCATCCCCCTACTGGTGGGCCTTGATGTAACTCTCTCTGGAGGCACCTTGGGGATCCCAGGAGACACCCTCGCCCAGACCCACCACCTCACAGGAGACTTCCGAGATAAACTCCATCAGGCCATGACATCAACCACTAGCAGCCTTTAATTCTTTCTAGAAACAGTTGACTTCACGTGCTGAAATAGTGCTCCAAAACCAGAGGACACTAAATGTCATCACCACTGAACTTGGGGGACATGTGTTATACTTGGGAAAAAATGTTTTGATGTCAATGAGTCTTATATTGTTAAATCAAATGTAAAAACCCTAAAGAAGCCCCACAAGGATCTAATGACCACTATGCCCCTGATGCCCCCACCCCTTGGCTCTCCAACCCTTTGACTTCCTGGCTCCTACCACTCCTCAGCTCCCTCCTTGCTGCAGGGGCCCCCCTTCCCTCTCTGAGAGATACCCCCTACTGCCATAACTTCATGACCTATTCAACAGGAAGAAACTTCATCGTTCACACCCCCCAATAACAGTTGGGGTGTCCTCAAGTGGGGGGAAATATGGGAAGTTAAGAGAGAGACCCCACCCAATGTTGCATGCTATCAGTCCCTGCCCTGTGTGTTATTTACACTCTTATGTATGATCCCTTTTTTATACAAATTTGAATTTAAACAATAAAAACAAATTATGAGTCTTACTAAGGTCACCACCCACCAGGGCCTCATAGCTTTGCCCAGTATAAAATATTAAAACCTGGCCATAAAAGATAGTACTGCTCCATTATAAAAACAAAAAGGGGGAACTGTGGGGACTCTGCTGAAAGGCATGGAGGACACAGGGTTAAAAGGTAGTGGAGACTAGACTGGAACTCCGATAATCTCATTCTGAGACCGGCAGGAGTTCGGCTGATTCCTTTGCTCCCCAACCTGGTGGGCACCAGCAAACCCTGATAAGGCCAGGCAATTCAAAGCCTGAGTTTACTGGAGTTCACATAATTCAGCTATAAGGTAATAACAAGGCCCAGGTAATGAGAAAGTCCTTCCAGCTTATTTATGCAGTTGGTCCCTGCCAGTCCTTTCATGAGACACCCACAGGCCACCCTGCCCCCTCCAGTCCACTTGCCGCTTATCCCTTGTGTCTCCTTCTCCCTTCTGTGTAAAAGCACCATCCCCAACCTAATAAATGATCTGTTCACTGCAACTGTCTCCTAAGAGTTCTTTCTCTTGCATGCTCATGCATTCCCAAAACTCTGCCCACCCAGCTCCATGGATGAACAGAGGTGTAAGTGTGCAGTGACCCCCCCAAGTAATCCATGGACCCACACCCCTACTCCTCTGATTGGCTACACCTAACTCCTGCACCCTCCTTCATTCCCAGCTGTTGGCAAGAGCCAGATTCCTTCCTTCTCCCTCCCACTGCTTCCAACACTCCCTCTCACCACCTCTGCCTGCTACCCCCAGTCTTTTCCTTTCTGTAGCTCAGCAACCCAACTCTCTCAGGTTTCTACCAAGATCGCTGCTTCTTAGCTTCCCTTATGTGAAGTTGCTAGAGTCTATGATATACTTCATGTACACACGCCCCCTATCTGAGCTTTCCCAAGTCAAAAAAGTCAGAGCTTTTCTTGCTGAGCCTGATACATTAGAGAGCTCCAACACATCTAACCTGCCTGTTATTTGACTTTCCACCACACTGGAAGAGAAAACCTGTATCAGTGTTTCACCTGTGGCTTTTGTAGACTCTTTTCAGTCATGCGATCCTCCTGCCACCCTGCTGGGAATGAGGTGGTCCCCTCGATTGACCCTAAATATATTTATTAGCCTGACCCCGCCCCCAACACATATCTCTCATTTCCTAACCAGCCTGATTTAGGGAATAAAAAAGGCTTCCCCCAAGGCAGTAAGCTATGACAAACTCCAATAAATCACCCAGAAGGCTGATGAAATCCCAGCAGCCTTTATGAACTACTCACAGAGGTTTGTAAATATACCACCATAGATCCTAACACCGAGATTATATTTACACATGAATTGCATCTCCCAATCCACCACAGAAACTTGGAAAAAGCTCAAAAAATTGGAGGACGACTCCTAAACTCCTTAAAAAGACCTCATTAAAGCAGCCTTTAGAGTCTTTAATAACAAAAAGGAAGAACCTAAACAAACTGGAAAAGAAATTAGGCTAAATACCAATTAATTACAACAGCTGTCAGGTGAGCTGAAGAAAACGCCTCACTCCTAACAGAACACCCTCAGGATCTTGTTTCCAGTGTGTCCAAGGGTAACATTAGGCCAATGAGTGTCCCAGTTCCCAAGCCTCACTGGGACCCTATCAGTAAAATTAAAGGACATTGGGAATTGGTCTCCAAGCCCTTGGGTGGCGGCCAATTTTTCCAAGGCCTAACTCAGAGCTGAGATTCTGAATTCCTGATACCTTGGAAATGGTCAGTTACTGATGGGGCCTGGATTCAGAGGCCATCACTGCTGTCATCATCACTAAGGCTCAACCTAAGGCCAACAGCACAGCTATAGGTAAGCTGATCTCATCTCCTCACTCCCAACCCCAAAGGTAGGGTTTCACTCTAGCCCAGGCTAACCTGGAACTCACTCAGTAGTCCCAGGATGATCTTAAATTCACAGTGATCCTCCAACCTCTGCTTCGTGAGTGCTGGAATTAAAGGCATGCACCACCATGCCTGAGTCATTTGTTTTTGATACAGAGGGTGTGCATTTGGCTTTCATTGAATATTTAGGACCAGTGGTCTCCTCTTCCGTATAATAGGGGTTAATAGTATTATTTACAAACCTCAGAATAATGAGATGTTCTCCTGTGTTTTGGACAGTCACTCTTTGATTATTTCCTCCTCCCCGGCTCCACTTCTCGGTGAAACATTCTCTCTAAAGTCCATAGCACTATCTCTGTATTCCTATCCATAGACAAGGACTCTTCTTCTCCTCACCTCAGTATAACCTTCACCAGCATCTTCGCACCTGGTCCCTTCAGCAACTCCAGTCCATCTAGTCTGTGACACTGATTATCCACCGATAGCTACATGCTGCTCCCCTGTTGAAGTTACCATAGAAGATATACCATTCTTGCCAAACCAAGTCCAATATCCCCTCTCCATCCGGCCCTCACAAGGACTCTAATCATTAACTAACTCAATCCCTCTCTTCTCAAACCAGACAAAACTACTTCTGTAACACACTCCTGGCTATCAAAACAAATAAAAAAGTCAGCATCAATTGCCTAGTTGAAGACCTCGGGGCTATTAGTGACACCATCTGAACAATTATACCTGTGATCTGTCACCCCTCGTCTACCCTTCCTTCAATCAATGCACGTATTTTTCACTACTATGATTGACCTCAAAGATTGTTTTTTTAAAACCATTCCACTGACCCCTCCTTACCAAATATTTTTGCCTTTATACCTTCTAGCAGGAAGTCTCAACAACTCACCCGTAAGGGTTCTAGGATAGCTCCTAAATCCTTGCTCAAGCTATATCTGAAAGTTTCTAGCATCTATCCATCATCTCTCCCAGGACTCTCCAACACGTGCACATGACCTCCTTCTTGACAGCTTTGATCTTGCCTCTCTCTCCTATACTGTCACATTAATCAATTTCTGCCCCTAACAATACAGAATTCCAACTTCAAAGAGACAATTCTTTAAAATGGATGTTATACAGGTAGACCTCCACACAGCGCCCTTCTCACTTAAAAATCGAGACAACTGGGGCTGGAGAGATGATTCAATGGTTAAGGTGCTTGCCTGCAAAGCAGAAGGACTGGAGTTAATTTCCCAGTAGCCACAGAAAGCCAGATGCTCAAAGTGGCGTATGCATCTGGAGTTTGTTATCAGTGGCTAGAGGCCCTGGTACGACCATTCTCTCCCTTCCTTTCTCTCCCTCTCCCTCAAATAAAATATTTTTTAAAAATTAAAAAAATGGAGACAACTAATTACAGAAATACCCTCTGCCCCAAGACCACACTTTAAGGACAACTAAGCAAAGTTTTATTGAGAAGAGAAAGTAACGTAACAGGGCTGGGAGATGACTCCGTGATAATTTGTGATAAGTAGTAATAATTTGCCTTCTTCCTTTCCTACTTGAGTCTCCCCCACCTTTTAAAATATTTTATTTATTTATTTGAGAGAGAGAGAGAGAGAGAGAGAGAGAGAGAGAGAGAGAGAGAGAGAGAGAGAGAGAATGGGCACACCAGGCCTCCAGCCACTGTAAATGAACTCCAGATACATGCGCCCTCTTGTGTATCTGGCTTAACATGGGTACTGGGGAATTGAACTCAGGTTATTAGGCTTTGCAGGCAAATACCTTACCCACTGAGCCATCTCTTCAGCCCTTGAGTCCCTTTTACTTGTGTCTCTTGTCTTAAAGACTTCTAGCTTCCATAATTATAGACCATAAACCATTATGATTTCCTCCCACTCCCCCATATTTCTTCCCCCTCTCAATTAGTCTCTGTTTTATTTCAGTGTCATCTTTTTCCTTCCATTATGTGTAGGTACATCAGGCACTGCAAAATCATAATATCAAGGCTGTTTTGTATCTGTAAGTTTGTGTTGTAAGCAGTCCTCCACTTCCTTTGGCTGTAATTTTCTTTTGTGTTGTGTTTTTATCCGGTTTGCTAGCAGGGTGATATTGGCTTCATAGAAGAATTTGGTAGTCATTCTTCCTTTTCTATTTTATGGAATAGTTTGAGAAGCATTGGTGTTAGTTCCTCTGTGAAGGTCTGATAGAATTCAACAGTGAATCCATCTGGGCCTGGACTTTTTAAATTTGGAGATAATTGTGCTCGCTTCGGCAGCACATATACTAATTTGGAGATAATTTTTAAAAAATAATTGTTTTGGGCCACGCGTGGAGGTGCACACCTTTAATCCCAGCACTCGGGAGGCAGAGGTAGGAGGATCACCATGAGTTCAAGGCCACCCTGATACTACATAGTGAATTCCAGGTCAGCCTGGGCTAGAGTGAGACTCTACCTCGAAAAACAACAGCAACAACAAAATAATTGTTTTTATTTCATTGCTTGTTATAGGTCTGTTTAATGGCTTATCTTGTTTATTTTTGGTAGGTCATATATATATATATGTATATATATATGACCTTTCTTTTAGATTTCATGGAGTATATATGTTCTTATGTTTTTCTGAATTTTATTTATATCTGTTATAATGATGAGCTTTTTTGTCTCTAATTTTATTAATTTGTGTCTTGTCTATTTATTTTATTTGCAAGTTAAGAGAGAGAGAGAGAGAGAGAGAGAGAGAGAGAGAGAGAGAGAGAGAGAGAGAGAGAGAGAATGGACACACCAGGGCCTCTAGCCAATGCAGACTAATTCCAGATGCATGCGCCACTTTGTGCATCTGGCTTTACATGGGTACTGGGGAATTGAAGCTGGGTAATTAAGTTTTGCAAGAAGTGCCTTTAACTGCTAAACCATTTCTCTAACACCTCTTCTCCTTCTTTTGGTCAGTTTTGCTAAGGGTTTATCAATCTTGTTTATCCTTTCAAAGAACCAATTCTTTGTTTCAATGATGTTTGTATTTATTTATTTACTTATTTATTTATCTTGTTTGTTTCTTTAGGGTTTCTGTTACATTAATTTCTGTGCTGATTGTCATTTCTTTACAAATAATGATGTTTGGTTTGGCTTGTTATTTTTCTAAGACCTTAACTTGTAGCTTTGAGTTATTTACTTGTGTAAATAATAATAAATAAATTTTAAAGAGAAAGGGAAAAAGAGAGAGACATACACACAGAGAGACAGAGAAAATGGGTGCACCAGGGCCTCATGCCACTGCATACAAACTCCAGATGAATGTGCCACTATCTTGCTTTATGTGGGTACTGGGGATTTGATCCTGGGCCATAAGGCTTACCTTCACTGCTAAACCATCTCTCTAGCCCCTCTAATTTTTAATACAGGTACTTAAAAGTATAATTTTCCCTCTTAGGATTGCCTTCATGGTATCCCATAGGCTTTGGTATGGTGTGTTTTCATTACCATTTGATTTTAGGAAATTTTTGGTTCTTTCTTGATTTCTACAATAAACCTCTATTAGTCAGGGTGCTCTAGAGGAATGGAACCAATAGAATGAATTGTAGTAAAAAGGGGTTTATTAGATTATCTCATGGCTGTCCAACAATAGCAGTCTGTAAGCCCAAGAGTCAAGGAGCTGGTAGTCACTCAGTCCACATAGCTGGATGGGGGTCCACATATTTCAGAGGTTGTTGAAACTATGGATGGTTGCTGTTATGAAAAAATGAAGAAGA
The DNA here is from genome assembly GCA_004024765.1 of Zapus hudsonius. Lineage (NCBI taxonomy): Eukaryota > Metazoa > Chordata > Mammalia > Rodentia > Dipodidae > Zapus > Zapus hudsonius. The sequence goes on along the minus strand of PVHP010013218.1, from coordinate 3,201 downwards.
GGGGCTAAGGAAAACCCAGTTGGAAAAGAGAATGGAAGGAGAAGGAAAGTCAATGAGTCGTTCTTGGGAAGAGTGGTCGCAAGATCCCAGTAGTAGGCTGGGAGGAGAAAAATATAGAACACGCCTAAAATCCCACTGAACAGTATGCAAACTCCAACAAACCTAACAAGGAAAATTTATGAATGAGGATTAAAACATACACACAAACTCACAAACTAATAAAACCAAAGGCCCTGAACTGACAGGCATGGTATCTCATACCCTGAATCAGGTTGGTTGGGAGGCTGAGGTTCCTGGGTTGCCATGGGTTCCAGGTCAGCCTGAACCAGAGTGAGAAGCTGCTTCCAAGAAAGAAGGGCTTTTTTTTTTTAAAGAAGGGCTTTTTTAAAAGGCAGTCTAAATTAAGAAATATCAAAAGTGACTGTTGCAGTCAGCTTTTTAATTGCTGCACAGAAAGAACCCAAGCAAAAGCAGCTTGTGGAGGAAAGGGTTTATTTGGCTTATGGGCTCAAGGGGAGACTCCATCATGGCAGGGAAAATGATGGCATGAGCAGAGGAGTGGACATCACCTTCGCCACAACACTGCAAACAATGGCAAGGGGAAGCTGGTTTATAACCCCATAAGCCCACCCCCGACTACACAGCTCCAGCGAGGTTGTAAAACCCAAACTGCCATCAGCTGAGGATTGATCATTCAGAACACATTCATTTGTTTGTGGGGGACACCTGAATCAAACCATGAGAACGACCAAAGTTAACCCAAACAAACACCTTATTTTAAGAATGAAAAAGCAGAGTAAATATATATCAGATCTTATAAATCAACCTTTTTTTTTCTTGCCTTAGTGAGTATGTTGATTTGAATGTAAATCTATATCTCCCATAAGCTCAGGGATATTTGGTTAAGGCCAATCTTCCATTTACATCTCCAGCAGCCTGCTAGAGGAGGTGTCACTGGGGGCGGATCTTTAAGTCCATCCCTGAGGTGTGTAAAGAGCCAATGTGAGTGCTGGTGGTTCATGTTTGGTGATGTCTCTCTGTTTGGGTCTATGGAAGTAGGCCAGCTTCTTCTGCAGTGATGGAACTTTCTCTGGATTCTGTAATCCTAAAATAATCCTTTTCCTCCCAATAGCTGCTTCTGGACGGATGTTTGCCCCAGCAACAAGAAAACTGCAATAGAGGACTAGGTTTGGATTTCTTGATTTCCCTTGGGATTCTTTTCTTTTTTAAAACAATATTTCTATTTATTTGTTTGCAATGAGAGAGACAGAGAGATAGAGATGCATAGAAAGATAGATACATAAATAGATAGACAGATGATTAACTGGCATATCAGGGCATCTTGCCACTACAAACAAACTCCAGATGCACGTGCAACTTTGTTTATCTGGCTTTATGTGGGTATCCCAGACTGTCAGGTTTTGCATGCAATTGCCCTTAAACGCTAAGCAATCTCCCCAGCCCTTCCCCTCAGAATTCTTTTCTTTAGCAACCTGCCTTGATAAAGAAGGTCCAGTTAGCACTTCCACTGCAAGCCTACACACCCAGATTTGGAGTATGTATTTTCCTGGTGTAAAACCCTTTGGGTTGACTTTCTTTCTCACCTACATTGAATGTGAAGTTGTTTCCTTTTTGGTGCACTGTGGGCTCAGCTCAGCTTTTTAGGTAGGTCTGCTCTTCATATCAGTTCTCCAGATTCTCAGTTCTTGCTCCCTCACAATGATACAGGTTGCTGATAATTAATATTCATAAGCAACACGGGAAGAGAGAGAGAGTTTTGGAATCCTCCCTTCCCCCTCCTCCCACTCCAAGTTCTTGTCCTCTAATGCCAAAGAATTGTACACAGGGACAGAATTAAATTTTAATTACACATTTATTCTAATTTAGTGGGTTAGGAAAAGGGGAGTTGGATGGGGAAATTTCCCAGTTATCATGTGGGAAGTTATAGAGTTTTCCTGCCACCAGTGTGGGGAAAACACGTGTCAGAGAGTTCATAGAGCTTATATTATTTAGTTAGATAAACAGCCCAAGAAAAGATAACAGAAAGCTCCCTTTATGAGAAAGAGAGGTTCATGAGAGAAAAAGGTCTAGAGCCTCCTCCTAATGGCTGGGGTAGGGGTACAGGCCTTACCTCACTGAGGCCTGGGTCAGCAGTCTTTTTACTCCATTGCCATGTGGGGGGAAGAGGGGCCTACTTCCTCTAGGGAAGCTAGTTTTAAGTCCTCCCCAGGTGAGTTAAAGGGACAGCTGATTGGTTCATATCTGACCAATCAGTTTTAGCACCTAGGTTGTAGCTCTAACTAGATGCCTCCCATTCAAGGGGAGGGGCTGGAAAGGGAGGGGTGGTCCCTGCAGACATGTGACCGTCACAACACCATTATTCCAACTGACTTTAGGGTACCCCCAGTTCCTATCAGAGGGACTTCTCCCTCCTCAGAAAGGTGTTAACTTCTGCCTCTGCTCTACCCTTGACTAAGACCTTTAAACTTTTATATACTTGACAGGCTTGCACATTTTAAGGCAAAAGTAGAAACCTGATATATGAATAGTTTCTTACTCCTTCAAACAATTAGATAACAGTCCTAGGATGGTCTATGAGTTCAATAGCAATTACTGTCCTCCAAGAAATGTTTAAGCTGGTCTTGTCCCTTGATCTACATGTCTAGAGGTCTCATTCTTATTTTTAAAAATATTTTTACTTATTTGTACATGTGTGTTATGTATGTATGGGTGTGCCAGGGCCTCTTGCTAGTGTAAACAAATGCCATTGTCTCTGGCTTTATGTGGGCAAGGAAGTCTTAGAGGGATGATATGCAGTTAGGGAGAGGAATTTGAGTTCTGGAGAGATAACGGTGGCCTTATCTATCTCAGTCCCAGAAGTCCAGGGGGCGGGTAGGGAGGAGGAAAAGTCCCCAGAGAAAAGATACTGCCCTCTTCATAGCCTGCAGCCAGGGTTCCTAGTTGAGCAAATGTTTCTGTAAGTGCTTCCTCCCTCGTAGCCTGCAGCCAAGGAGTGTTTCTATGCTTATGGCCTGAGGTGGAGTGGGGGAGGGCTAGCCAACCAGAATTCCATTTCCATGCTTGTGGGTTTACTAAGAGTATATGAACAGGCGGGACCCTATAGAGCTAGACGTGATGTAGGCTGGGGAAGGGAGAGAGAGAGAGAGAGAGAGAGAGAGAGAGAGAGAGAGAGAGAGAGAG
>PVHP010013217.1:0-41385 GCA_004024765.1 Zapus hudsonius | reverse complement strand
AGCGCACCAGGGCCACCACCTTGTGGGTCTGGTTTATGTGGGGCCTGGGGAATTGAACCCAGGGCCTTAGGCACTGGAGGCAAGTGCCTTAGCCGCTGAGCCATCTTTCCAGCCCTAATGCAGATCCTTTGGGACCTCCTAGGTGTCAAGCCTTTTAATTCTCGCCTGATTCAACTCCAGAAACTCTATTGTGGTCTGCCATCTTGACTGGGTTCCCTGCTGTGGGTAATGTTATTAACTATTATGAGAAAAATTCAAGTTTTCCTTAAGATTTAAAGAAAAACTGTAATTTAATTGACCAAGAAATCTCTTATCATGTAACTGTGTTTCAACAGGACATTGGATTTTACACACTGAGGAATGTGAAAGTGAATACAATTCGATGAGTAGATGAAGAGAGCAAGGAAGCAAGACTGTGTAGGGGCTCGCTTTCTGACTTTAGGGGAAGGTTGGAGAGGTAGGTATATTACAGTGGTCTCTAATGTCTTCACACATTTGCTGGCTGAATTTATTCAGTATATTTAACTAACATTCCTTCTTTGTGCCAAACTAAGTAAGCTTATGGAGTTCTCCCATGTTGTCATTTGTTCTGGAGTGTTCCCCACAAAGACTTATATCTGTTGAAATCTTGGTCTCCAATGTAATACTGGGGGGGGAGGATATATGGGAAGTGATTAGACATCAGAGTACTGATCTAATCAATAGAGTCAGCATTGATGGATTCATATTTGAAGGTTCCATGGAAATGGTGAAAACTATGGACAGTGAAGCCTGATTGGAGGTAATAGGCTTCTGGGGATGTCTGAGAGTGTCTGTGGCAACTTCATGGGAGAGTGATGTGTGGAGTTGTGAAGGTGAATCTGCAATGGAGACCCTGGGAATTGAGGGATGCCAGAATGTGAGACACAGTTGAGGAAAGCAGTAGGAAGCAAGTGAAGCCAGCTCAGGAGAAATGCTGTCTGGGCTGCATTTGTCAGGTCACTGGGTTAGAGCTATCACAGTTCCTATGACATTGATGTCACAGCATTCATGTGCCATGAATGTCAGAAGTATGACTACAACAGTTAATGTTTGCCCTTCCTAGTTTTGTTCTTACTTTGGCTCAATTCCTCCTTTCCATGTTCCCTTTCACCCCCTTGGAATGCTTACTCTGTGATAGTCTATGCTGGAAGCTTAGATTTTATATATTTATATATATATTTTATTTATATAAATATAAATATATAAATATAAATATATATACATACATATATATATTTATATTTATATTCTATGCTGGAAGCTTTTGATTTTACAGGAGCTAATAGCCAAGAGTTTTCCTTTAGTCTCAGAGGGGACTTTGGACTTGGATTTGTGAAAATTGCTGAAATTGTTGAGAGGTTGGGGACCACTGAAGATAGACCATATTTTGTGATGCTAGATGGATATGAGCCTTTGACATCCAAGGGCAGAATATTATGGTTTGTATTATCTAGTGTCACCCTACAAAAGCTCATGTGTTGAAAAATTGGTTCCCAATGCAATGTTCACAGGTTGAGGTTTTGGGGAATGATTGGACCATAAGGATGTGATGTAATCAAGGAATTAATTTACTGACGACTTCAAATTTGAATGGATAGCTCTATGGTAGTAGAAACTAAATGGTTGGGTCTGATTAGAGGAAGTGAGTTGCTAGTGCACAATTTTGTAAGGTATCTTTTTGTTTCCAGACTCTGCTGTCACTGTGCTTCCTTATCATCATGAAGTGAATAGTCTCTTGTCACATACTTCTACTTGCAAGGTGTTCCGGCTCACATAAACCCGTCATGTGGGACCTAGCTGACTATGGACTACAACCTCAGAAACCCTGAATCAAGATAACTTCTTCCTCCATTGGGTTGTTTATTTCTGTTATTTTGTCACAGAATCAAAAACTAACAAAGTCCACCTTTACTTGTATTGAAATTAACTGGGAAGCTTAAAAGTGACATCTTGGATTACCACTAGAAATATTTGAGTATAGCTTGGGCATTGGGAATTTATTTGTATGTAATTACAGAGAGAGTGGGGGGTATAAGTGTGCCAGGTCCTCTTGCTGCTACAAGCAAACTCGATACACATGCATTACTTTGTGCATTTGGTTTTATGTGAATACTAGGTAATCATATTTGGACTGGCAGGGAAGCTTCATTAACTGCTGAGGCATTTCACCAGCACTGGCAATTTGAAAGGTCTTCAGGCAGGTTTAATGTGCAATCAAGTTTGAGAACCACTGCTCTAAAGAAATGAAGGTATTTTCCCCATTCCCATGGGGCTCATAATCTCATGAGGAAAAAGTGAACAAGGAACTTGATGATCATAATCAAGTGTGAAAGCCTCACGCCAAAGGTGAGTGTGGAAAACTATGGTTTTCTCTCTATTCTATAGATAAAAAACGTGAGGCTCTCAAATGTTAAGTAATTTGCCCAGCATTGTAGATTGGTGGCTAAAAGATGTGCTAGATTTGCCTAAACCACTATAATATCCCTTCAAATAGAAGGATAAGGTAAGAACCAGGACTATTTATTTTCATTATGTTATAAGGTCATTCATATGTGGTTGGACCTTCTAATATGGAAAAACTTCTTGTATGAATTAATAAATATTTTTTTAAATGAAAAACTATAAAGCAGTAAAAAAGAAAAAAAATCACAAGTCCATATTCTGAAAATATTTGCTGTTAGATGCCTCGAATAGAAAGAAATTTGCCTTTATTATTACTGTGTATTTCACAATATCCACTCAACACTATGGGGTAATGTGGTTTACTTATCAACTTCAAGAAAATATGATGATAGGATGCAGCTCTAAAATCTAAGGTGGATGCCCCTCCTATGATATGACCCATAACAATCAAATCTTGACAGATATACCAATATGTAATGTGGACATCTCTCAGGCTCTTTCAAAATGTCCTTCTAGCTAGACACTTCTGCTTTTCTAGAGACTTCACAGAATTTTCTTACTTCTTATGCAGGAAACAGCCGGGCGTGGTGGCGCACGCCTTTAATCCCAGCACTCGGGAGGCAGAGGTAGGAGGATCGCCATGAGTTCAAGGCCACCTTGAGACTACATAGTGAACTCCAGGTCAGCATGGACTAGAGCGAGACCCTACCTTGAAAAACCAAAAAAAAAAAAAAAAAAAAAAAAAAAAGAACTTATGCAGGAAACAGCAAAAATCTGAATATTAAATTATTCTACTTTAGTTACTATCTTTTAAAAACACAATATGTTTAAAACATATTATATTTTAAAAAATAATCATTTGCAAGGAGAGAGGGGAGGAAAGGAGGGAGGGAGGGAGGGAGGGAGGGAGAGAGAAGATAGAGATAGAGAGAGAGAAAATATGAATATGGGTGTGCCAGGACTTCTAGCTGCTGCAAACAAACTTCAGATGCCCTTGTACTTTGTGCATCTTCTGGCTTTATGTGGTGTCGTAGTCAGCAATACACTGCTGGGATGAATCTTCAAACCAGGCACAATTTAGGGGAGGAAAGTATTTATTGAAACTACAGATTGAGGGGAAGTTCTGTAACAGTGAAAGAGGCTGGTCTTCTTTCACAGGTCTGAGCAGAGAGAAAAACCCATCACCAAAAGAACACACACAGAACAGCAAACAGGCAGGAGGGCCAAGAAGAGAATTTCTTCCCCTTTATATAGCCTTAGGGTGGGGTCTTGGAACCCTATCCCAGACTTAATGGCTTCCTTAGTCTCTGGAATTTCCTTCCTGCACTGCCCACACAGGAAAGGATGTTTACTTCTAGCTCTCCCAAGAAAGACCTTGGGGTTTTTCATTTTGGGGGCTCCTCCGGGATTTGAGCGACTCCCGACTCAAATATACGTCACTATCAGGAGGTAAGTCTGGCCGGCATTTTGTTTGATCTTCCTGTCTGTACCGTACGGCTCTGAAACAGAGTCTAGAGAGGGGTTGATGGACCCATTAACTCTCTAACTCCTCGCCCTGGAGGACGCTCCACGGGCTGTCTGGAGGGGGGGAGGACGTTAGGGCAGTCCTCCTCCCCGGAGACTTAGGGATTCCTCCCGCGTCTCCTTCTGTTTATTTGGTTTCGGTTTTACGACGTTCGATCGTGTGCTGCGCAGCTTCTGGCCCTAAATGTCAGTCTGTGTCTTTGCATTTGTTTTGTGTTAATTGCGCCTGCAATGGGTCAGTCACATAGCACCCCCTTGAGGCTAACTATAGATCATTGGAAAGAAACGTTAAAAAGAGCTCATAATTTATCAGTGGAGATCAGAAGGAAAAAGTGAATTATGCTCTGCACCACTAAATGACACTCTTTTATTGTGGGGTGGCTAAAGGAAGGTACTTTTAACAAATCTGTTATTTTACAGATCAAAGACAAGATTTTCCTCCCAGGACCGCTGGCACACCCAGATCAAGGGCCATACATTGTCACCTAGGAAGATTTAGTCACTAATCCGCCTGCTTGGCTGGCTCCCTTCATCTACCCCTCCCCCTCCCCCTCCATCCCTGCTCTACCTGAACTCCCTCCTGCTCCCCTCACTCCTGATCCCCTCACTCCTGCTCCAACTCCTACGACAACCTCTTTCCTCTACCAGATAATTGACAAGACCAAGCCCATTTTATCCACAGATGGAGAGGATCTGATTGACCTTATGACGTCTCAACCTCCCCCATGTACTCTCCCCCGGCTACTGCCCCTTCTTTATCCTCACCCTCTCCCTCTTCTACCCCCTCTCAGGATCTTAATTTCCCTGATCTTGATTCCCCTATTACCTCACGCCTTAGGGGAAAACGAGAAGACGTTGAAGCACACGCTCCAATACCCACCTTTCTTCTCCAAACTCAGGTTAGCCCGGATGATCCTATTATTCAGTACTGCCCATTTTCCGCAGTAGACCTTTATAACTGGAAAGCCCATAATCCCCCTTTCTCTAAGGAGCCCATAGCCTTAACTAGGTTGATAGAGTCTATTTTGCTGACACATCAACCCACTTGGGATGATTGTCAGCAGCTTTTACAGGCTCTCCTTCCGTCGGAAGAAAGACAGCGAGTCCTCCTGGAAGCTCGCAAAAATGTTCCAGGGTCAACAGACAGCCTACACAACTACCAAATGAGATTGATGCTGTTTTTCCTTTAACCCGCCCCAATTGGGATTATAACACTCAGGCGGGGAGGGAGTGATTCCATGTCTATCGCCAGGTTCTCCTAGAGGGCCTCAAAGTGGTGGGCCGATGGCCCACCAATTTGGCACAGGTAAGATCAATCACCCAAGGGTTAGACGAGAGTCTGGCAGCATTCCTAGAAAGGCTGAAAGAAGGCTACAGGATGTATACTCCCTTTGACCCTGAATCGCCCGAGAATTGGGGGAACATTTCTATGGCCTTCATATATCAGTCTGTGGCAGATATAAGGGCAAAGTTGTGGAGGATGGAGAGACTACAAGGTTATACCCTCCAGGATTTGGTGAGTAAAGCAGAAAAGATATTTAATAAAAGAGAAACTCTAGAAGAAAAAGAAGTAAGACTTAGAAAGTTGCAGGATAATAGAGAGAATGAGAGAGGTAAGCAGAGAAAAATAGTTAACTAGGATACTGGCCACTGTAGTGCAGGAAAGCCAGAGTAATAAGGAGAGAGATAGAATGCAGCCCCGTGTTAACCGTGACCAATGCGCCTATTGCAAAGAGAAAGGCCACTGAGCAAAAGAATGCCCAAAGAAGAACACTTGTGCATATTGCAAAGAGAAAGGACATCATATCCGGGAGTGCACCCGAAGGCCAAAGGGGCCCCCTAGGACCAAAGTCTTGTCACTGGAAGATAAGGACCGTCAGGGCCAGGAGCTCCCCCCTGAGCCCCGGGTAACCTTAAAAGTTGGGGGGCAACCTGTCACTTTCTTAGTAGATACTGGAGCCCAACATTCTGTCCTGACCAGAGCTGAAGGACCTTTAAGCTTGGAAACAGCTTGGGTCCAAGGAGCCACAGGTGGAAAATTTTACAAATGAACAACTGAGAGGAAAGTCCAGCTGGCCTCAGGTACCGTCACTCACTCCTTCCTGCTGGTACCGGACTGCCCCTACCCTTTGTTGGGAAGGGACCTTCTGACCAAGGTAGGATCTCACATTCAATTCCACCCTGGGGGCACCACTGTTCAGGGAGATAAAAGAAGACCCCTTCAAATATCAATTATAAAATTAGAAGATAAATACAGATTGTTTTGAGAGACAGGCAGAGGTGGCTGGTGGAGGGGAAAAAACAAGTTATATCCCAGATTTCAGCTCCCAAAAATCCTAAACAGATGGGGCATCGTCAAAGGAGTGCTGCACCAGAAGTTGGGACCCTGGAAAAGGCCCATTACTTATTTGTCAAAATAAATTGGACAATGTGGTGGCCGGTTGGCCACCATGCCTCCGTATGGTAGCAGCCATTGCTACTCAGGTAAAAGACTCCCACAAACTGACTCTCGGGCAGCCACTGACCACTCATACTGTCGAAACCATAATCAGACAGCCGCCTGAGAGGTGGATGTCCAACGCCCGAATGACACATTACCAATCTTTGCTCCTAGACAAGGACCGTATTCAATTTGGACCGGCCACCGCCCTAAACCCGGCTACGTTTCTCCCTGACACTGATCAGGGGACAGGTATGGCCCCTCTCCATGATTGCCAACAGATCCTGTCTGAAGTGCATGGGACTCGCTCAGACCTTTCAGATGTGCCATTGACAGATGCGCAGACCTGGTTCACTGATTGGAGCAGCTACCTCCTAGAGGGAGAACGTATGGCTGGAGCAACGGTGGTAAATGGACAATCTGTCATTTGGGCTAGTACACTGTCTCCTGGGACCACAGCCCAGAAGGCTGAGATTATTGCTTTAACTGAGGCCTTAAAGAGGGCAAAGGACAAAAGAATTAATATCTACACTGATAGTAGATATGCCTTTGCCACTGCTCATGTCCACGGAGAGATCTATAGAAGAAGAAGACTCTTAACCTCAGAGGGAAAGCAAATCAAACATAAGGAGGAAATATTAAACCTCCTGCAGGCCCTACTGCTATCCAAAACTCACGGGAATCCTTCTACCTCTGCCTCCCGAGTGCTGGGATGAAAGGCGTGCGCCACCGCACCTGGCTATAGTTGTTTAATTTTATCTGTAAAATTCTGTTGACGTTCTATTGAGCTGATTGTATGAATAGGTCATGCAAAGTTCCAGGCAAAATTTTGCCCCTAGATCTCATTTTATATTAATCATAAGTAGTGGTTACTGCTTTTGGTGGTTATAATAAAATTTATTTAATCCAAAGATTTATATGTATACATATGTATATATAAAAACCAATTTATTTCAGCTGCACAAAAGCAGGTGCCTTTCTTTTTGTGTTGTATTTCTCCTCTTCTCTCTTTTCCCTTTCCTTTCTTTCCTCCCCCTGTCTTCCTTCCTTTTTCTTCTTCCTTCCCCTTCTCCGTTTTTCTTTTCATCTTTATATCTTCCCTTTTCTTTTTCCCTCCTTTCTTCCTTCCTTCCTTCCTTCCTTCCTTCCCTCCTTCCTCCCTTCTTTTCTTCTTTCCTTCCTTCCCTCTCTTCCATCCTTGCTCCATCTAAACAGGTGGCCTGTGGTTGCCTTTAGCTCACAATGCTCCTGACACAGCCTTGTGAGTGCTGAGATTGTTGGGTTGGATCTCATGCATGCCTGACAGGCCCCCCCCACACCATTTTGCTATCTCATAGATACTGGTTTCTGAATGAAATTTAATATGGACAACTCTGCACAAGATACCCTCCTTTGGGTATTTGATTCTGAGGAATCAGTTTATGGAGATGTGAAATGTCTATTCTAGAATACTGGGTTAAATAATAATGTGCACCTTGTCTTATATAAGAATTATGTGTGAAACAGGGCTGTTATGCTTATTTTAATTACACAAATTTATGATAATTTGATACTTTTATATAGCACACATTGATCAAATCAGGGCAATTGATGTTTCCATGTCCTTAAATATTGTTGTCTTCTAATTACTATTGAGCAAAGCTCACTGCTTCAGAAACAATGTGACTAATGACACCCCATTCTAAACCTGTCTTATGACTAAGGAAGTCTTATTATCTCTCTTGCCAAGACATCCTGGTGGCCCCACATTGTTAATTCAGTGGCTCATTATTTCAGTAAGAATCTAGATTGTGCCCATTATTTTTTTCTCAGCTATCTCTACCTTTGTCTTTTGCAAGGTCCCAGATATTGCACAAGAACACAAAAATGTTAGATAGTAGAAGAGACTTTCATCCTGTGTGTCTCTTTATTGAGAAGTTAACTTTCCCCAAAGTCCACAGCAGAGCACATCCATAGATGAATGGATTGAATGGAGCCCTATGAGTGTGCCTAAGTGAATTTCTAACAGAAACTGTAGCATCACTCTAATTGAATTCTTCATTATCATTACTTTGATACACAGAGATACTTTGATACATTGGGATACTTTGAACACAGAAGATGGGCAGGTGTTGAAATAGAACCACTTCTCATAAGGAGGGAGGGTGGAATGGTTGGTAACTGGACAAAATCTACTGACTCTGTGAAAAATGAAACGATAGAGGAAAAAGAGGCAGATCAATAAATAACAGTTGAAGGACAGTAAGGCCAGAGATGATTCTCTATAGGAATAGAAGGGACTTGATGCTATTGGAAGGAATTTGCAACCTAGTAGAAGGGCTTTCTTTTCAGTTGCCTGAAGTGAACCTCTGTGCATAAGAAGACAGGAATGTGGATAACACAGAAAGGGGCTCTGGAAGCTTCCTGTGCTAGTTATTGTGTTGATGCTAATTTATTTTTATTGACTTATTTTCTTTTGAAAAGTTCATTAAAATGATTTTATTATAAACATTTCTAAGAGGAGAGGGCTGTCTTTAAGTAGCTCAGTCTGTTTTGCACAATAAGATGTGTTATTTCTGCTATGCATGCGTCCTGAAAACAGAAAGGGGAATAGTATAGATTAAATGCCGGCTTCTACCTCCTTCCCTCCTTCCGGTTCTCCCTTCCTCATTCCCTCCATCCACCTCTTCTCTCCTTCCCTCTGTTTGTTTGTTCTTTCCTTACTCCTTGCTTCATTTCTTTTTCTTTCTTTCTTCCTTTCCTTTCCTTTTCTTCCCTTCCCTTCCTTCCTTCCTTTCTTTCTTCCTTCCTTCCTTCCCTTCATTCCTTACCTTATTATTTTCTCCCCTTCTTCTCTTCCTTCCTTTCTTCTCACATAGATATATACTGAAAATATATCTACTAGGTATCATTATACTCTCTGGAGTTAACATTAAGTTAGGAATGTAATGTTTCTGTGTATGTGGAATTTACACTTTGACTAGTGAAGACAAACCACAAATAAACAGCCAAATAAATGTGTAAAGATCAAGATGGTGATTTTGAGTTCTAAGGAGCAGTTTCAGCAATGTAAGCTTTGCTTACATTTACATTTACATTTGTAAAGTAAGTTTGGACTGACATGATGGAAGGCCTCATTAAAAGAAGATTTGGTTGGAGATTGAAGGGGTATCATATCTGGGGTGATGTGTGTGTGGGGATATACCAGATATGTAATTGCAGATTTAAAACTTATGGGTCAGGGAAACAAAGGAAAGAAAAATAATAGGTTAGTGCAACAATCCTGCAATAGTATGACTAAGAAGTGATGGTAATTTGGTGAGAAGTGGTTGGCTTCTGTGTAAGTTTAAAAGATAAAGTCAATGAAATCACTGATGGATCATATTTAAAGTGAGAAAGTTAGGGGGGAGACAAGAATAATTCTAAATCATGATGTTTAAAATATTAAAATGCATGCTATTTATCATGAAAAATTTGCAATTACATTCATTTAAGATATGCTAAAACATTTACCATAATTGCTTATTTTTTTGTGTGTCTCTTAAAATTTACACCTTACTTTGAGTAAGGATGAAGACTAATCAATGATAGTCTTGACAAGAGATGGCTCGGAGGTTCTTGAGGATGACATATAATTAAAATGGGTTCAAGAGGAAATAGGAGGATAGTGGAGACAGCAAATTTACATTATTCTTTTAAGGTGCTATGTTGTTAAAAAGAATACATTTAAGTAATAAACTTAGCCATACAGAATATAGAACCAAGCATGGCTTTTCATTTCATATGGGAGTTATTACAGCATACTCCTATACACAAAACGATAGAAAATGGTGTGGGGTGTTATAATATGAAAAGGACCACATGTTATGATGGGAAAAGATGCTGGACACCTGTGTTATGCAAATGCATTGAGAGGGGGTTTGGAGTGAAGACATTGATGTATTTTTTTTAGTTCTAGCAGAAGCAAATTAGGCTATCCTCCAAAAGGACAAATATAATAAAAATTGAATTTTCTTCAAGGTAGGGTCTCATTCTAGCTCAGGCTGACCTGGAATTCACTGTCACTCTATAGCTCCAGACAGGCCTTAAACTCATAATGATCTTTCTACCTCAGCCTTCCAAGTGCTCAAATTTAAGGCATGTGGCACCATACCAAGCTACAAATCTGAATTCTTTTTTTTTTTTTTTTGAGGTATGGTCTTGCTTTAGCCCAGGCTGATCTGGAATTCATTATGTAGTCTCAGTGTGGCCTCAAATTCATGGTGATCCTCCCAAGTGCTGGGAGTGCTGGAATTAAAGGTGTGCACCACCTCACCTAGCCTCAAATCTGAATTCTTTTTTTTTGAGTTATTTAAAATATATTTAATGGTTGAAAGCATAGTTTGCAATTCTGATGAGATTTTTCCACAAGTAACACATGACAACAATAATATAGAGAAGCTAAAATGGCCTAGAAGATGGTAGGGTTTCCATATTCCAATGAAAGTACTAAAATAATTATCAAACTGAACTCTTAAAAAAGAAATTTAAGGAGATGAATTAATTCTAAAGTACAGTGGTTATGATTATGGGGACAACCAAGCTGGAAACTTTCTAATAGTTAAGACAGAAAGGAAGTGGTACAAATACCTAATTAATTACTGATAAGAAACACAACAGAATTATAGGGAGGACTAACCCTTGTAACCAATGCAACATTTGTTACAGAATGGGCAAACATCAAACATTGTTGGTACCTATTCCATATTCAAAAAAGTGACCAGTACAAATCATTCTTATAATATCCTTTGCAAAAGATTGTGTCATAATAGAAGTTGCCTAAGTCATTGTGACTGTTAAGTTTTTTTATTATTGTCCATAATGAGTTACATTATTTAGTTGGCAAACAATGAGTTGTTATCCCCAATTCTCCGATGCTCCCCCTCCCCCTTCCCCAACCAGCAGGATATCCTCCTTGGTGGGTCGTCTGGATCAGTCCTTGTGACAAAGGACCATGGATAGCCTAGTATTCAGCCAGGTTCTCCTGGCCATGCCTCTGGATAGTCTCCCCCACCACAGCTCTCACAATCTTTCTGCCCCCTCTTCTGCATAGTTCCCTAAATCGTGGTGGATGAGTATTAAGGCTGCTTTAAGGTTGTGAGCTTAGGGGTCTTTGTGTCGAAAATCGTTGGTTTCTGTCTCATTGGCTTATCCTGTGTTGATTTAATGGCTGTGGCTATGGGCCCCTTGTTCATCCCGTCATTCTCTGCGGGGTTCCATTTGGATCCTCCACGATATGACTGTGGTGGGTCCTCTCTTGCCAGAATCTCAGCTATCGGCCTACAGTAGTTGGTAGGGTTAGATGGGCCCCAGCTCTCTCGCTGCATCCTGAAAAATACAAACATAATTTCTATCGGAGAGTGAGGTCAGTGAAGGTTAACAAATATACACCATTCTGGATTACCTAGATTCTATTTTTAGTAGCCTCCCTGTCAATCGCTCCCATATTGTATCTTGTTTTGGGAGCCCAAGAGTATGGGATCTTGTGCCTATCGACCTGCAACTCAAGTTCCAGACAAGGGGTCCCCCTCACTGAGTGGAAAATTTGGCTGAATTTGAAAGCTCTTTATTGTCTCCCCCAAACCCAGGCTTCCCCATTACATAAATGCTCCTTTCTTGGTTCGCTGTTCTCTCCCAGTGGGAGGTGTGGTCAGCCTACTCATGGCTGCAGATTGTGTTTCATGTCAGTGGTCTCTGTTTACTCCAGCTGTCGTTGATCAGTTTCCCCTGGGAGCCTGTGCAGTGCCTTCCAGCACTACACTAACTGCCTTCTGGGGGCTGGGTACCGTTCCGGACCTCGAAGTGTCTCTCCTTGCTGGTCTATAACATTCTATGGTTTCTTAAGCAACAGGTTTTTGCCTCAGGCCTGGAGAGGTCACTAAAGGGCTTTAACAGAATTCTGTCTTGTTGTTGGAGCCTCATGAGTCGCTTTGGTCAACATCTCAGTGAGGGAAGGAACTGGTGGTTGGAGCCAGGGGTTGTCAGACTGATCTATTTGTTCATAGATTTAGAGTATCTCCCCTAACACTCGTGAACCCTCTTGCCAGTCGACTCCAACTACTTTCTCAATAGGTTACAGTATGATCAGGAGGATTATATGTTTTGGAACCTAATATGGTTTACCCTCATGCTTAAGCCATTCCCCTCCCCCCAACCCTTACCCCTCAGTCATAATGTCTCCTTCTTTCTACTAGTCTGCATAAAGAAACAGTTATCCTGGTTAAGGAACATATATGAGGGAGAATATGCAGCATTCTATTCTCTGTTCTTTTGAGTGATCACTTATAAAGATCTGCTTGAAGTCAGACCATTTTTTCCTAAATTATGATATTTCATTTTTCCTTTCAGCTGAGTAAAATTCTATCATATAAATATACCATAGTTACTCTGTCCATTCCTCCATGGATGGGCATTTGGGCTGATTCCAATTCTTGGCCATTATGAATTGAGCTGCTATAAATATAGTTGTACAAATGTTTCTGTGTTAAGATGTGACATCTTGTGGATAGATGCCTAGTAGATGGATACCTGGGTCCATTGGTAGTTCTATGTCCATTCTGTCTAGAAGTCTCCACACTGCTTTCCACAGTGGTTGAACAAGTTTGCAATCCCACCAGCAGTGAATGAGGGTTCCTTTTTCCCTGCATCCTCGCCAGCAACGATTGTTGGTGGTTTTCTTTATGATTGCCATTGTGACCAGGGTAAGGTGGTATCTCATTGTGGTTTGGATTTGCATTTCCCTGATGCTTAAGGATGCTGAGCACTTACTCAGGTGAGAAAAGGCCATTTGTGCTTCCTACTCTATGAATTCTCTATTGAGATCAGTGCCCCATTTTGTGAGGGGACAGTTTGCTTTTTTGTTATTAATTTTTTTTGAGTTCTCTGTAGGTTCTGGAAATTAGGCCTCTGTCTGAGTTGTAGCTGGCGAAAATCATCTCCCAGTTTGAAGGGGGTCTATTGACTTTGAGAATGGTGTTTTTGTCTGTACAGAAGCTTTTGAGCCTGATCAGGTCCCATTGGTTAAGTGACTGTTGCACTTCAGGGGCTTCTGGAGATTTGCTCAGGAAATTGTTCCCTACTCCTATCTCATGTAGGGTTCCTCCTACTTTTTCTTCCAGGGTATTCAGGGTTACAGGCTTGATATTGAGGTCTTTGATCCATTTGGAGTTGATCTGTGTGCATGGTGAAAGGAGTGGGTCTATTTTCATTTTTTTACACGTGTTTATCCAATTTTTCCAGCACCATTTGTTGAATATGCTATCTTTAGCCCAGCTTATATTGTTGGCACCCTTGTCAAAGACTAAGAAGCTGAAGTTACTTGCATTTAAGGCTGGGTCTTCAATTCTATCCCACTGGTCAGACTGCCTGTTTTTCTGCCAATACCATTCTGTTTTAGTTACTATGGCTTTGTAGTATGTTTTAAAGTCAGGTATGGTGATACCTCCTGCGTAATTTTTTTTCCTCTGAATAGTTTTAGCTATTTGAGGTCTCTTACCCTTCCAAATAAATTTGGTATTTATTTTATCTATGTTTGTGAAGAAGGAGGTTGGGATTTTTATTGGCATTGCGTTGAATCTGTAGATTGCTTTTGGCAGGATTGCCATTTTTACTATATTGATTCTCCGTATCCATGAGCATGGAATGTCTTTCCATCTTGTTACATCCTCCTCTATTTTCCTCTTGAGAATTTCAATATTTTCCTTATATAAATCTTTCACTACCTTGGTTAGTGATATTCCCAGGTATTTCATTTTGTTTGAGGATATAGAGAACGGGGCAGTTTCTATGATGTCTTTTTCAGACAGTTTGTCTTCTGTATATAGAAAGGCTACTGATTTTTGTGTATTAATTTTGTATCCTGCCACTCTGCTGAAGACATTGATCACCTTCAGGAGTTTGCTGATGCTGTTCTTTAGATCTGATATGTATAAGATCATGTCATCTGCAAAGAGGGATAGTTTGACTTCTTCCTTTCCGATTTGTATCCTCTTTATGCTGTTCTCTTGTCTTATCGCTTGGGCTAGAACTTCAAGTACTATGTTAAAGAGCAGTGGTGAGAGTGGACATCCCTGTCTTGTTCCTCTGTTGAGGGGGAACTCCTTGAGTCTCATTGAGGATGATTTGTGCTTTAGGAGATCCGTATATAGACTGTATCATGTTGAGGTATAGGCCATCTATGCCTATTCTTTCCAGGGTTTTGAACATGAAGTGGTGTTGAATTTTGTCAAAAGCCTTCTCAGCATCAATTGAGATGACCATTTGGTTTTTGCAGGTGAGTTTGTTAATGTGGTGAATTTATTGACTTGCGTATTTATTGACTTGAGTATGTTGAACCATCCCTGAATCCCTTGGATGAAGCCGACTTGGTCAGGGTGAATTATAGACTTGTATTCAGTTTGCTAGGACTTTGTTTAGGATTTTTGCATCCAAGTTCATCAGGGATATAGGTCTGTAGTTTTCTTTTTTTATTACATCCTTGCCTGGTTTGGGAATTAGAGCGATGGTAGCTTCATAGAAGGAGTTTGGGAGCCTGCCCTCTTTTTCTATGTCCCGGACAAGCTTCAAAAAGAGAGGTTTCAGTTCTATGATGAAGGGTGATAGAATTCACCTGAGAAACCATTTGGACTTGGGCTTTTCCATTTCGGGAGGTTCTTGATTACTGATTCAATCTCTGTGATTGTTATCGGATTGTTTAGGGTCTTTATCTGCTCTGGTCTGAGTTTTGGAAGTTGGTAGGTGTCCAGGAACTTTTCCCTTTCTTCCAGGTTCTCTAATTTTGCCCACTATATATTGTAACTCATTATGGACAATAAAAAAATTCTAAAATTTGGACTGGAGAGGTAGCTCAACAGTTAAAAGCATTTATTTGCAAGGCCTGATGGCCTGGGTTTGATTCCCTCAATACCCACATACATCTGGAAATCCTTTGAAGTGGCAGGAGGCCCTGGTTGCCCATTCTTTCTCTGTCTCTCTCTGTCTCTGTCTCTTTCATAAGTAAATAAAAATTCACAGAAATAGAAAAAAAATCTCAAATTCACATGGAAACATAAAGTATTCTGAATTGTTCTAAGGCAATCTGTGCAGGAAGAACACAGCGAAATAAAAAAAAAATCACGGTACCGACACAAGAAGACACATAAACCAAGAAAATAGAATAGAGAACTTTGAAATCAACCCATGCTGATACAGCCCCCTGATTTTCAACAAAGAAGTAAAAACATATGTTGGAGGAAAGACTGCCTCTTTTGACAAATGGTGGTGAAAAAAATTTGATACTGTATGTAGAAGAATGTAATAGGATGTCTATCCCTTAGTTTATATAAACATCAATTCAAAATAGATATGAGACCACATGAGACATGCAACTTTGAAACTGCTAGAGGAATACAAAGGGAAATATGTTAAGATATATAGGCATTAGTAAGGACTGTTTTGAAATAAATCCCTATAGCTGAAGAAATAACAGCAATGATTGAAAAATGGGATTACATGATATTAAAAAGTTTCTGCATAGAAAATGGAGCTAATAACTGAATGAAGAGACAGATTACAGGATGAGGGCAAATCTTCATCAAGTATACATCTGACAGTGGATTTACCTACATGGAACTTGGTGAAGCCCCACTTGTTTGAGATGTGCATCTTTTGGTGGCCAGGAAACTTGATCTTGTCCCTACACAGGGTGTCAATCACATGCTCCTCATTCTGCAGCTTGGTGTGGATGGACTCCATTACCTGGCTAATGTGAATCCTAGGACTTCTCAAAAGTTTCTCATAAACTTGACTGGAGCTGAGGTTGGAGACAGCATGAAATCAGAAAAGGAATATTCTCCAGGAAACTGTCTCCCTGGTCCCTTAGGGCAATTTGTAAAACAACAGGCTGCATTCACTGTCCAGGAGTCTGCTGTGTGTGGCAACTGTATACTGGGGGTAATGGCTTTGGGATGTTGTTTTCAGAGACAATTTAATAGGTAAAAGATGCTGGTGAATATACATGCATGAGGCATGCATGCTTCACACTGCACACACTGCACATCTGCTCCACTGAGCTGATCAATGAACACTCAAACAATTTGAACAAAACATTGGTTTTTTTAAAAAATATTTTTTATTCATTTTTCAAGCAGAGAGAGATTGAGAAAGAGAGAGATTGAGAGACAGAGAAGTGAGAGAGAGAAGAGAGAGAGAGAGAGAGAGAGAGAGAGAGAGAGAGAGCGCACCAGGGCCACCACCTTGTGGGTCTGGTTTATGTGGGACCTGGGGAATTGAACCCGGGGCCTTAGGCACTGGAAGCAAGTGCCTTAACCGCTGAGCCATCTCTCCAGCCCAAAACATTGGTTTTTATTTTATTTCTTTCCCTGAAATAAGGCTAAATATACAAAGAGAAGAGAGGATTCAAAATGGAACCCTAGTTACCATATTTCATATTTGGATATTACTTTTTATAGGTTAAAATAATACATATATCATTTGACAAAATGATCTATGTGATAGAAACAGAGTATTAACCTCAGCAGTCACAGCTGTATTATCTTCTTTCAGTGTTTGACACTGGTGATGTCATGGTGCCTAGATCTGTGTCTCCCTCCTGCCATTAACCACTCTTTTGAGAGTTTTTGTGCACACATTTTCCTTGCTTAAACAATTAAGTCGACCATTTCTGTGTGCATCTACAAAGTTGTTTTGTGCACTTTGGTTTTGTATTTAATTAAAGTCACATTTTACTTAAGAAGTCTCCTGTTTGCTGTTTTTTTTCTATTGGTTGTTAACAATGATCCACATTGTCGTGTGTTTTCAGTGCTACATGATATTCCACTGAACGAGTGGATATTTCTATTCTGGTAGTGGATATGTAAACTATTATTATTTGCTATTATCAACAACATTTTTCTCAATATTCTTTTTTTTTGTGAGGGGGTGCAGGGTCTCATTCTAGCCTAGGTGCACCTGAAACTCAATTTGTAGACCAAGATGGCCTCTAACAAACTATGATCCTTCTGCCTTAGCCTCCCAAATGCTAAGATTAAAGGCATTCTTGTAAATATCTCCCACTAGATCTATGCAATTTTCTTATATGAATACACAAAAATAAATGTAGGAGTAGAACTGTGTAGTACACACACACACAAACACACACACAAAGTAGCAGAACAATTGAAGGTTTAACTTTACAAGGTAATGCCATGTTATTTTCTAATAAATTATGCTAATTAATTTTTTAAACTATAGAATTACCTCTGATTTATCTTCAGATCTTGGATGATTATTGCATCCTGGTTCTTGGCTGCTTACAGGAATCATTTTGATGCATCAATTTTAATGCCAACTCACCTCTCTTTATTACTGCCTAATTATGAAAAAGCCTTTAATTCATCCTGGTAAAAAGATCTCAGGCACCTGTGCTGTGTGACTCATCAGTTGGGTTTATTGTGAAACTAATGATTTTCAGCACCCCTTATTGCCTGGTCCCCTGCTAGCTTCATTAAAATGACTCAGTTTTGTATAACTTCGTATTTATAATTTTTTTCTTAAAAAGGACCTCAATGTTTATAAGCTAACCGTTCCATGAAACTTGGATTTTCCCCCAGTTTCTTTTATACTATAATTTCTTTAATTTAATTTGGGGTTTAATTTACATTTTATATGCTTGGTCCTCACAATTCTCTGCAATAGCTTCTGAAAGACTTGTTTAAAGATTCAAAGCATTTTCCACTTGAATATTTAAAAATTACTCCAAGCAGCAGAGTATTACTTAACTAGCTCAGTAATGACTTCTTAAGGGTAGCATCCCAGTTTTAGTGAAGATACACCAGACTCTTATAGTTTCCAATTGTAGATTATCTTATAGATTTATATTGTCATTCTTGGAACCCTTTAGTTACTTGTGGTATGATGTGGCATAAAGGCCAAATCATATTAAAGAATCTAATATATTGGGTTGGAGAGATGGCTCAGCGGTTAAGACACTTGCCTCCAGTGCCTAAGGCCCCAGTTCAATTCCCCAGGACCCACATAAGCCAGACCTACAAGGTGGTGACCCTGGTGCACTCTCTAATTCTCTCTCTCTCTCTCTCTCTCTCTCTCTCTCTGCTTGAAAATGAATAAATAAAATATTAAAAAAGAATCTAATATGTTAATCTTTCCTAGATATTTCCATAGATTAAAAAATTAATTTCTGCTTGATTTCTCTGCTATTCAAGTAAAGCAATATAATGTGTAATCAATCAAGTATGAGTGAGAAGGTACCATGCCTATAAATAGCAAAGAGCTTGCTGCTGGGTATTAGTATGTTGTGAGCACTGAATGAAGGATGTAGTGTTTGATTTCTGATCACTGACTGACAGACATGACTATAAAGATGCACCCATTAGAAAATGAACAAAGTTGAATTGGATGTCACCATTACCTTTAAGGGAGGTTATTTCTCATGAACACCCTCCTCCCCGTGGTCTCCTTAATTTTTTTCTAAGTCCACAGGACCAACTAGAAAAATCTTTGTTTTGTAACTGATGCTATGATGTACATAAGGTCTCTGCATGATTATCCTCTTCTCTTACCCACGATCAAAGTCCTCTCGGTTTCTACTCACCAAAGGAGCCAAAGCTATTCACCTTGGATCCACTCTTTCCAGGTGCAGCAGATCGAGAATAACACTCGATGCCAGGGCTCTGTCCTTTCCACCTCAAGCTGCCTAAATGCCTCCTTAGACCTGGGCCTCATTAGTTTCATCCAAAGCATTAATTTTGAGGGGATAGGGATGTAGTTCAATGGTTTGCTTACCCACCGTGTGCAAGGCACCACAAAATACTGACTTTAAGTTTATAATTTTTGTTTATAACGTCTTTTTACAAAAAGGGCATGGGTAAACTCAAATACTTTCAGTCATGACAAGTATTTCTTCAATTAAAAATTCTTAGATCTGGGCTGGAAGATGGCTCAGCAGTTGAGGTCCTTGTCTGAAAGCCCAATGACCTGGTTCGATTCCCCATTGCCCACATGAAGCCAGATGTACAAAGAGGTACATGAATCGAGTTCATTTGCAGTGGCTAAGAGGCCTGGGAGTGCACATTCCCCCTCTCTCTGCTTGCAACTAAGTAATATAAATAACAAAAAAAGACCTTCTTAGATACCTCAACATATACCATGGACCTCAACTGGAATTGTTGGCATGTAAGGGTAAAACTTTGAATTTTGTTTAGCTGAGGCATTTTCACATTCAATTCTCAGCCTCTGCTATGCACAGTTCCTCCCAGACCCGGCTTGCTCTCCTGGGACTCTCCTCTGTTCTGTGGCTTCCTTTCGGTATTTTTTTACTTGACTCCCAACTCAGGAAAAGGCTCCTTGCTCGTTAGCACTCCCAGCATCACCTTTGTCTCAATCAGAGTGTGCTTAAAAGATCTTTCTCTCCACCTCTGAACATACCACTAATCCACTCCCTGACCATCTGAGACTCCGTAATGGGCTACTCAGCCAGAGGAAGGCTGTTCTTAGCCACAGAATAGCAACTTCAGTTAATTTGCACAGAATATTTTATTCTGATGTCTGTCTTATGTAACATTTTCTTTCTGGTGGATGCAAGACTTCCTAAGCAATAACAACTTGCATTTACACAGCCTCATGAGCATGAACTCACATAAATCACATTCATTAGTGCCTCTTTCCCTCAGAAGTCCCATTCCCAGGTTACTAACACGCCTCCAGCCTGCCTTTCAACCTCCACATCACCTCTATTATTGGTCTAATTGTACTTGGCTCTCCCAGGGGAAACCCACCTGCCTGATCTTTTTCCTAGCACTTGCTTGATTCTCACACCAGTTTAACTGCTTTGACAATCCCTCTTCACCTGTGCCTCATTCACCTAATTGTCTCTCATTTAGTTACCTATTGTGCTTCACGGAGAGTTTCTGAGATCTTCTGCCCCAGCTGAGCACAAAACTCTTACCTCATCTCTAGTTCAAATATATCTTCTTTCTACCCTCTTATCTCTCCAATAAATATTGACTATCTCATCAAAGGACAAATGTAGACTGGCACAGCACCATCATTGAAGGTGCAAGTGGCAGATAACTATGGCTTGACAATCCGAGTCCTAAAAAAGTTTGAAGCATCTTCCTGCTTCAAATGTTTTAACTAGGGGTTAAGTGAAAAGAAATTCTCCAAGCTCTACTTTTCTTAACCATTAAATAGAATTAATATTAGTGCTTACTTTATAGAGAAGCTGTGAGGATCAGATGAGAAAATAAATGTATTCACCACTGGACTTAACCCAGAGTCCTCAGACACCAGCCTTTGTTTTCTTTGTAGGCAGTATTGACCATGCACTTACCCATGGGCTTGCTGTGTGATCTCTCTGCACCAAGGAAAGTGAAAACGTTTGCATTTTTAAAAAGCCACACTTCTTTAAAAATTAACATTTGAAATGCAACTTTATATGCAATATAATTGATTTACCTTTGATTAGGATTTTTAGTATGGTGAGAATTTCTTTAAATGCTTGAACAGATAGCATTGAGGATGGAGAGATGGCTCAGCAGTTAAGGCACTTGCCTCTAGTGCTTAAGGCCCTGGGTTCAATTCCCCAGGACCCACATAAGCCAGACCCACAGGTGGTGGCCCTGGTTCTCTCTCTCTCTCTCTCTCTGCTTCAAAATGAATAAATAAAATATTAAAAAAGAAAAGATAACATTGTTTTCATAACACTACGTGAGTAATGTTATTTTTCTACTTAGACTTAAAATTCTTAATAAATAACCATTAGTTTTTATTTTTATTTTAGGACAGGAAACCTGTTTAATCATTATCACCCCATGTCAAAGATGGGGAAGTGAAGGCTTTATGAAGGAGAGCATTAATCTGAAGTCGCAGGATGACTGAGTGGGGAAGAGGAAGCTCAGCAGAGACAGAGTTTGCTCCTTGTGCAGTTTTGTATCAATACTTGAAAATGCACTATAAAACCTAATCAGAATCTTCCCAATAGTAATCATGTGCTGAAAGATGGTGTATTCCTTTTTTGCATAAAGGATTTTTCTGCATTACAGCAGGGTGCCTTACTCTGATGTGTCAGGAGAAAGTAGAAAATTTATTTTGTATACCAACCTGTCAGCTGTCCTTTATGATTGGACCATATACCATTAGACAATCACAAGCAGTGACAAGAGCTTTTGCTCTGTAGTGATTCTCCTGTTTGAATTGGTTTGCTAAAATGCCACCCTCTGCTGCATTGCTAAAAAACACTACGAGGCACAGATGTGCAGCACCATGCCAGGTTTATCACTTGTATGTTTAATCTGGGTGGTTTAAATATGACTCCCATTTTATTACAGTGTATTAGATATTTGAGGTGTATTTCAGAAGATCCATGCTCAAAGCAAAATATATGATATTTTTATGGAACAAGTCCTTCATTGTTAACATAATCATAATCCAGAAAGTGACTGAAAATAAAAACCTTCCCAATTTTCATACATAATTTTGATTGTGTAGTTGTAGCAATTTTACCAGAGTCAATTCATGTCCTCTGCAGCTGGAATAATTCTCATACCTTCCTTTCTCCTATAGAAACACAGAAGATATGTGCTCTTAGATTAACTCCCAATAGATTACAAAATGTAATCAGAACCAAATGGAAGATCTATTCTCCATCATATATTTTCAAACTTGAAGTAGTATTTTTCCCTGCATACTAAAGCAAGTAGGGACCTTTTAAATTATTTCTGGTCCCTTTATAACTCCTTGAGTAAGTATATTGCAAATAAGCACATTTATCATTGAAGACTGTTAGTAAAAAATATGGTATTTGTTCAGATGTTTCAGAGACACAACATTTGATTAGTTTTAAAGATTGCTTATTTTGTTTAGAACCATATTCACTTCTTGTTAAGTGATGAAAGCTAGAAAGCTTCTTGTTTCATTGGTCTCTGTAATAACCAATGAAATAATTAATTTTAAAGAATTAAAGTGTAGGGGTAGGCTATATGAATTTAAAAAATAAGTTTCATGTTTAAATTATACAAAATTAATAACATATATATTCCTAAGGTTAATTTTAAAGACACTTCATTTCTTGAGTCAACATAAATGTTATGAAAAGATTTCAGAATGAAAAATGAGTCTAGAACAAAGCCCACTGTGGAGAATCGCTAAGTACCAGCCATGATAATAACCTATTACAAGGCACCTGGGTATAGCATGAATTGGACCACGGAGGTCAAATCATATTCTCTGTGTACATAGTAATGTGTGGTGCATTTCTCCTTTTTTTGTATAGCTGGAATGCATACAATAAGGGGTTCTTGTGTCCTCAGACTTCTGCATAATAGAAAGTTTCTGTATAGCAAGACCTTTATGAATGCATCAGTGAGAGATTGCAAAGTACCCATGGATGGAAATTTTGTGCTTAGATACTCATTTATTTAGGATTTTGCCCTCACTGCTAAAAGGATATGGGGTGGCTTTGATATGTAGAACAATGAAGTAAATATATTAAAACAAATATTAGCCTTTTAGATAAACATTTTCTCATTAGTTTCATCTCTGTGAAGAGAATGAGGTTAAAAAAGGGTTTGAAGTTTCTTAAGTCATTATGCTCTGTGGCTTCTCTAAAATTAGAGTGCCATGTTTTCAGTAACTGTGTTTGTATTTACATAATTTTATTACAGTTCAAAGCATACAACCATTTTACCGATTGCATTTTTGTAATTAGAATGTTATATCTTCACTTTGTTTTTGCTCTCAGTGAATACAGTAACATCACATTTCATTAGCAAATACAAAATGTTCTTTCCTGATGTAATTAGACAAGTGTATTTGGTGTTTAACACGTTTTTCATCTTCATTAGAGGAAGATATGAAACTTATGAAACTCCTTTATCACTTTAAAATTCTTTGGCCTTGAGTAAAAATTTTTATTATGTTTTTATTTTTATTATGTTTTTATTATGTAAATTATGTTTTTATTTTTATTGTTTGTCTTGTGAGGCAGCATGTCACCTGAGTTAGTTACCACACCAAATATATAGTTTGTGAGATGGAAGAATACAAGTTTGTGTGCATGTGTGTTAGTTACAAGGAAACCATTCTTTGAAAGGTAACAGAGAAATGACTGTTTACTTCCACCCAAGGAAGTTATTGACAGGAACCTTCCCCATTTTTTTAAGCCTGGATGGTCTGGGGAGATGGTTACTGGTGGAGGGTTTGAGAAGAGAGCATTAGCTCTTTAGTGGACAAAACAATGTTCACAGTTTTAATTTTTAATATTTATTGACAACTTCATACATCTAAATAACATTTAAAAAATTTTTATATTTATCTGAGAGAGAGAGATAGAGAAAGAGAGAGAGAGAGAGAGAGAGAAAGAGAGAGAGAGAGAGAGAGAGAGAGAGATATTGAGAGAGAGAGAAAATGGACATTCCAGGGCCTCCAGCCACTGCAAACAAACTCCAGACACATGAGCCACCTTGTACATCTGGCTTTACATGGGCAGTGGGAATAGAACTCAGGCCCTTCTGCTTTGCAGGGAAATGCCTTAGCTGCTAAGCCATCTCTCCAGCTCATAAATAATGTTTTTGATCATCATTTTTGTTACTAGATGTTGGTATTGCTTAAGGAGGGCAAGGAAGACAAAGGGTTAAGAGGGTGTTGAATGAGGTCAGAAACCCCAGTAGGCGTTTCCCTATCTCCACCCTCAACTCTGAGACTCCCAACCCCCCAAAAAGCATGCCACATAGACCCAGGTTCGCACCCCAGCTGTGCCTAGAAGGTGGCAGTTTCGCTACCCTCACCATCTGATACGTGCCGAAACTCACGTCCGCATGCAAAGCAGGAATTCACAGGTTGCTGATTTCCTCATTGCCCATTTCTTTCCTTCCCTCCTCCTCAATTTCTATTTAACCCACAATGCTGCTACAATAAAATGGGATTACTTATCACGGGATTATTTGTTGTGGGATTACTTGTAATGCTTCCCCCCCCCATGCCTGTTATTCTCTCTGGAGAGATGAGCTAAACACACACAGAGCTGTAACATTTCCACGGGCTCTTAGGCCCATGGGCATGCTTCCATGGGTGCCTGGTTTCGGGTCCCCTGCCACTGCCACTGCTGCTGCCAGAGCCATCAGAGCCACTGCTGCTCGGCGCATGCCAGCTCCCTTCCTCCCCATGGTTCCCTCCATGCCACCACCATGGAGTGTGCCTGCGCCCCAATGCCAGCCTCAGCAGCACCCAAGCAGCTGCCCACAGAGCTGTGACATGGAGCAGTCCCTGGAGTGGTCCCCGCCCCAGTGAGCTGGCTGGACACGCCTCACCCACTGCCAAAATTGGCACCCTGCCCAGCAGACCCATTTCTCGGTTTCCTTTTTTTATTAAAATAACATTTTGGCGATCCAATGTGGGGCAACCGATCCCCCCAAAATGCGGAGCAACCGACCTCCAGAATGCAAGTCTACTGACCTCCAGAACCACAGGCAACCAACGCCCAGCAAACAAAAGGACACATGAGTCACACTGACCCAAGCCTCCTCTTCTCTTTCATTTTTTCTATCAATACATCGGCCCCAGGAAAAATCTGGCATCTGGCCCCCATGTCCTGAGGGGGGTAACTCTCTTTTACTGTACAGCCCTGGACGTCTCCAGGGTCCAGCCTCCACGAGACAAGTCTTTTCCTTTGTTTCTTTCAAACCGGCCTGACGAGGCTCCCAGCCTCCGCAAGAGGCAAATCTATTCTTTCTCCCTCTGCTTCAGAGACTAAACTAATTCCTCTTCTACAGGAGTTTATCGACTTTCCTTCTCAAGCAGCCTCTACTTTAGAGGTTCAAATTGGCCACAAGGCCCCCAGCCTCCGCATGAGGCAAATCTATTCTTTCTCCCACTGCTTCAGAGACTAAACTAACTCCTCTTTCTACAGGAGTTTGTCAACTTTCTTTCTCAAACAGCCTCTACTTCAGAGTTTCAAACTGGCTATGTGGCCCCCAGACTCCACACTAGGCAAATCTTTTCATTTAAACAGCGTCTCCTTCAGAGGTTAACATAGATCCTCCTTTCAATAGGAGCCCATCGATTTTCTTCCTCATACCCTCTGCTTCAGAGGTTAAAATAGCCCTTCCTCCTACAGGGGCCTATCGATTTTCCTGTTCTCTCTTTCCTCTCTCAAGCTAAACTAATGCTACTACAAACTCTAAACCTTCCTTTCCAGTCTCTTAACTCACATCCTTATGCATAAAATAGTAATTAAGCTTACATTGACTACTGTATTATAATTTCTGCTTGTTTACAAAAATGAAGGTGGGATATACCCCTAGAGAACCCTCTACTTATAAATCGACCAAAGACCAGGTTGCCCAATGTTTTTGCTCATTCTCAGAAAATTGGTCTAACTCTAAAATTTTGATAAGATTCCAACTAAAAATTTCTACTCGCACTTAAGTACTAAATCATTCTCTCTCCTAATGGTTAAAACGAATTCTTTCAACAGCCTTACTAAACAGAAAAAAATTTGCCTCCTTAAAGTTAACTCTCTCAACAGCCTTACTAAATTCAGTTTTCTTCTTCCTTACAGCGGCCCAAGGTAAATATATGGCAACTGCTTTATCCATACAGGTCAAATTTTACTCCTCAGTGGGGCCTTCTCTCTGCGGATCTCCACCAAATGCCTCAAACTGCTACTTTTACAATCCCCTTCCAGTCCTTTGCTGATTGCTGTTACTATTAACATCACCCTTAATTTTTTTTCTCAACAACAAACTATTTTTCCACCCAGGCTCTTCAAAATACTGCCCTTTAGCCAAGGATGGGCATCTCCTTTGTTTTAATTCCAGGCCCACTGATGCCAGGTGCCTCTCCAACGTTTCTCTCACAGCAACCACTTGCATCACATCAGGGCCACAGCCTGAAGGCATGAAGGACCTTCCAATCCCTATGTAAATTCCTTCAGCCCCTATTTACCACTGTCTAGCTATAATTATTCCACAGATGTAAGCAGCCTTCTAGCTCAGCCAAAGCCTTCAGAGAATTTTTATCCTTCCTGATTGATATGTTGTGATACAACTCTTCTGCAAAGCCTTACGAATTCCAGGAGCTGTGCTCACCCAGTCCCACTGCTGCCAGGAGACCTCACCCAGGCCCAGCTTGGATCACTCCAGAGACTACTCCTTGCTGACTCCAATAGAACACTATACCTCATCACTACTAAATATGAGACATGGACTTGGGGAAATATTGTTTTTCATGCCAACAAATGTTGTATGTTCTCTATGTCCCCACCCTGTGGTTCCCTATTCCTTTGATCTGTTTGCGTCTTCCCACTCCTTAGCTCCCTGTTTACCATAGAGACCCCTTAACTCATGGCCAGCCTCCTACATATTTATGCCACTGCTCTATATTTAAAAGGAAAGTGGAAAATATTGGTATTGCTTAAGGAGGGCAGAGGACAAAGGGTTAAGAGGGTGTTGAAGTATAAGGTCAGAAACTCTGGTGGCTAACCCAGTAGGTATTTCCCTATCTCCACCCTCAACTCTGAGACTCCCAACCCCCCCAAAAGCAAGCCACATGGACCCAGGTTTGTACCCCAGCTGTGCCTAGAAGGTGGCAGTTTCTCTACCCCCACCATCTGATACGTGCCCGAGCTCACGTCCACATGAAAAGCAGGTATTCACAGGTTGCTGATTTCTGCCAATCCTCGTTGCCCATTTATTTCTCTCCCTCCTCCTCAATTTCTATTTAACCCACAATGCTGCTACAATAAAAGGGGATTACTTGTAATGGGATTACTTGTCATGCTTTTTCCCTGGGTCTATGCCTGTTATTCTTTCTGGAAAGATGAGCTGAACACACACAGAGCTGTAACATTTCTGTGGGGTCTCAGGCCCACGGACATGCCCCTACGGGTGCCCAGGTTTGGGTCCCCCACTGCGGCCGCAGCCGCCACAGCTGCTGGAGCCATCAGAGCCACCACTTGGAGCATGCCAGCTCCCTCCTTCCCCAGAGTCCCCTCTGTGCTGCCACCATGGAGCGTGCCTGCGCCCTGGTGCTAACCTCAGCAGCGCTCCAGCAGCCACCCACAGAGATGTGACACGGAGTGGTCTGCGCCTCGGTGAGCTGGCTGGACACGCCTCCACCCACCACCAGGATCGGCGCCCTGCCCAGTGGATCCATTTCTTGGTTCCCTTCTTTTTTTATTAAAACAACTAGATATCCACTAAAGTACGAATTATTGATTCACTCTATCTTACTGAGTCATAAACAACACTAGAGATAGGATTTCAAAGAACACTGTGTCTCTTCTCTTAATTATGCTGATTAATTCCTCTTCAGTTCTTATTCCTTCTTATATCAAAACCATGGTCAGTCTTAACTTGGCTTTTTATTTTTATGTAATATTTTCCATAGCGAAGCATCATTAGAAATGGTGTTTCTATAAATTATACAGGATTAACTCCTAATTATGACTATTTAAATTGGTCTTTTTTTATTGTCCATAATGAGTTACATTATTTAATGGGCAAACAATGAGTTGTTATCCCCAGTTCCCCAATGCCTCTCTTCCCCATCCCCTATCAGCTAGTTATCCTCCTCCTTGGGCTGCCTGGATCAGTCCTTGGGGCAGGGGACCATGGATAGCCTAGGAGTCATCCTGACCAGTTTTTCCTGGTAGCTTATGCAGTGCTTCCAGCTCTGCACTAACTGCCATCTGGGGGTTGGATACCATTCTAGGCCTCGAAGGGTCTCTCAATGCTGATCAATGGCTTTCTGCGGTTTCTTCAGCAACAGGGTTTTGCCTCATGCCTGGGGTGGGCATTCAAGAGGCTTGACAGAATCCTGTCTTGTTTTTGGGACCTCATGGATCACTTTGGTCAACAGCTTAGTGAGGAAAGGAACCGGTGACTGTGACTAGGGGTTGTTAGACTGATTAATTTTTCACAGGCTTAGACTCTCTCCCCTACTACTCATGGCCCTTCTTGCCAGGCAACGCCCACTACTTGCTCAATAGGATACAGTGTGTTCGTGAGGATTTTATGATTTTGAACCCATTTTGGTTTAGCCTCATGCTTAAGCCATTCCCCTCCCCCATCCCTTACCTCGCATTCATAATCTCGCACTTCTGGTGGGATTGCAAGTTTATTTGACCACTTTGGAAAGCACTGTGGAGACTCATCAACAGAATGGGCATAGAGCTACCAATGGACCCAGCTATCCCTCAACTAGGCATCTACCTGCAAGATGTCTAATTGCTTTTGAACTTGATATATAGTTGAGGATGATCTTGAACTTCTGATCACCTGTTGATTGGGATTACTGGTGTGAAATACCCCACCAGGTTTTATATGGTGCTTTGGATAGAACATAGGGATTCATGCATGCAAGATAAGCTCTCTACACACTAAGTTATAACTCCTGCCAGAATTCTATTTTTATATTGAGAACTTTCATATATGAGCATATTGCAAATTGGTCATCATCCAATTTTATAGTCTTATGTCCTCACTCCCTTCCTTCATTTTCCCAAGGGCCTTCCCTAGTGGGGTTAACAGTAATCAATTTGGGGTTATGAATGTACCAGTTTGTCTCTGGCAGGCGTCATGCCTCAGAGTAGATCTTTCCACCCCATAGCTGTGACATTCTTTCCATCTCCTCTTCCACAATGCTCCCTGAGCTTTGGAGAATGTGCTATACATCTTCTTTAGTGCCGAGCTCTGTTTAACCTCTGATTTTTTTGCTTTTTTTGAGTTCTGAGTCTCCTCTGTATCTATGACCATCTCCCTGGAGGAGGGTCTCAGGCCAGAATGACAGCAGCACTCATATTTAATCCACCACTTCCACTGTTTCCTGGGTCCTAGTATGTGAGAGAGAGATGACATGGCTTATTGACTCCCTTTTTCTTGTTTATTCTGATGGATATTGTGTCTCCCAGTTTTTGTCATCATTTGTAAAAATGATGATTCTTTATCCAAGGGTGAGAGAAGCATGGATCAACATAGAAAAGCATAGATATTTAGAAGCCTTTGAGAGGTATAGCTCTCCTTTTAGCCAAAGAATATTGGAAGCTTCCTGCTAAGGTCTATGACCTTCCAAGTCATAGGCTTCTGATGTGATTCTAAGTACCAGGCATGGATTCCCTTCCACTGAGCAGGCACCATGTCCAATCAGTAAGCAGCTGATTACATACATAATCTATATGCCACTATTGGATCCGTCAGTACATCTTGATTAACTGGTTGCTTCTGTAGTTTGTAGGATCCACTGTTTGTTCATGAAGTTGGTGACTTTTATCCCATAGCAGCTTGGGTAGTGTTTCAGCACTATTAGGGCTAGCTGAGTTTATCTGCTCTGGGAGTTATTATTTTTTGTTCCACCTAAATGTTTTGCATTGAATTGAACAAATAAAAATGTAACTGACATTTTAAAATATAAAATATATGTTTAGCATTTTCTTTTATCATCCAAGACTGCCATTTATTTTATTTGGATTTATTATCAAGTTTTAATAATTTGATTCCATTCACCATAACTCTAGCCTTTTAATACTGCAAACATGATTTTTTGGTGGAGTCTTTTGGTTACTTATGGTATAGAATCATATTATCTATGTATAAGGCCTTTTCCTATTTGTATCCCTTTTATTTCTTTTTCTTGTCTTATTGCTTGAGATAAAACTTCATGTACTTTGTTAAATAGCAGCAGGAAAAGTAGACAACTCTGTCTTGTTCCAGACTTTAGTGGAAATTAAAATTTTTCCAAATTTAGTGTAATGTAGCCTTTAGGTATGTCATATAATATAGCCCATATTACATTGAGATATGATCCTTCAATCACTAGCCTATCCAGTGTTATAATCATAAAAGAATGTTATTTTGTTGAAGACCTGTTCTGCATCTTTTGAAATAATCATGTGATATCTGCCCTTAAATCTACTACATCATTTATTACAAAGTTCTGTATGTTGAACCATTCCTGCATTGATTTCAGTGACCCACTCATTGTTCAATGGTGTATTGTTCCATATCGAGAAAATTTTGCATATTCTGTTGTTTCCTTGTTGTTGATTTCTAGCTTTATTGCATTGTGCTCCAATATAATACAGACTATTATGCCAATTTCCCTGAATTTGGGGAGACTATCTTTATGTCATAAAATATTTTATATTTTAGAGAGTATTCCATGAGCTGCTGAGAAGAATGTGTATTCTGCAGTTTTGGTGCAACAATGTTCTGTAGATGTCTATTAATTCCATTTGACTGATGATTTGTTTATCTTCATTGTTTCTTCAATATTTTTTTCTTTATAGATGACCTAGACAGTGATGATAGTGGGTTGTTAAAGTCACTCATTATTATTGTGTCAGGGTTTGTTTCTGATTTAATGTCTTAATAGAATTTGCTTCATAAAATTTGATACACCTGTGTTTGGTGCACATATATTTATTATTATATAGTGCTCTTATTAAATTTTTCCCTTTGTAAGTATAAAGTGGTCTTCTTTATCTTTTTGTTACTTTTATTTCAAAGTCTATTCTGACTGTTAGTATTGTCACACCAGCTTCCTTCTTATGTCTAATTGTTTAGAATATTTTTTCATCCTTTCACCCTAGGGTGAAATTCTTACAGCAAAAAGGCCTTGGTATGGAGGATTTAAAATTTTGAAACTTTAAATACTCCTAACCCAAACTACTCAGCAAAATTTTCACTGATAATAGAAAGTGAAAACAAAAAATTCTGCAAGAACCTACTATAATTAATATAAAATAAAAATTTGTATAAAAACTTTCCAAGATAAAAGCTGGCTTAAAGAATATCAGCCCTAAAGAGAATACTGCATGGAGTACTTAACACTGAAAAGAACAAATACACTCAAGAGGCTACAGGAGGAAAAAAATTAATCAAAACTATGACAGATGTGGAAACAAACAAAGATCAAGAAAACACCAAATTCCACAAAGTCAAGGAGTTGACAAAGATTTTCTCATACCTCACAATTATAACTTCGAGCATCAATGTACTCAACTCTTTAACCCAAAGCCACAGGGTAACAGGCCAGATCTGAAAACTGGATCTATCCATTTGCTGTCTTCAAGAAACTCAGCACTAAAGATAGATATCACCTTAGGGTAAAATGATAGATATTCTGAGCAATTACTAATAAGATTAAGAAAAATGGAAATGAGAAATATAGTCAACATAGATTATTTTTATATAAATTTAAGTGTCAGGGGTGGGATACCTTCTGGTGAGCTGTTGGCCAGGGAGGCTCTTGATGTCCCCAAAACATAACAGGATATTGCCAAGGCTCTTGGTTGCCCACCAGAACTATATGATAAGAACCTATTGCTGAAGATACCAAAGTGACCAAGCAGGTCACTGAGAAAGCAAGCTGAAACTATGCTGAAAGCCTCCTCCCTGTTGAATAGCTGTTAGGATTCCAGAAGGAGCTATGTAGCATGCAGCCTTTTGGGGGAAAAGAAGTTATCAACAGTCTAAACCAGCAATGGACCCTGAAAGCTTTATGGCTGTCCAGCTAGGCAAAATGTGCCAACTGGTTCAATAGTGGCATGTCTGTTATGGGAGAAATCAACTGCTCTCTGGTTGGACTGGAAGCTCACTCCAGGGGAGGGAATCCATGCCTGGTACTGAAAACCTAGACACTCACACATGCACATTTGAAAACACCACACACACACACACACATGTACACACATGCATGCACACACACAGATACACACATATGCACACATATACATGCACACACATACACGAATGCATGCACACACACGCACATGCATGCACACACACTCCACATGCACACACACCCCCCACATGCACAAATGCACATGCACACACACACATTCACACACAAAAACACACTCCACAATCAAATAAATGACTTCATAAAATGATATTTTACCTGTCGTTTATATGAGACCCAATGATAGAAAAACTAGTCCACTATAAGCAAGTCTATACAGGGTCAAGACAATACTGGCAGTAATGGCAGCTTTTGCTGACCACCTTGGTCCCTTTAAAGGAATGGATAGCTGACAAGTCCTTCAGGTAATTCTCTCATTATTGTAGTCATTGTGAATTTGGATTTTCTGGGTTATGAATGTATAGTATGCGATTATGGTGCCTTGGGTACCAATCTCAAACACAGTCATTTTCTGAGAAAGTAGTGCTCTCTCTCTCTCTCTCTCTCTCTCTCTCTCTCTCTCTCTCTCTCTCTCTCTCTCTCTCTCTCTCTCTCTCTCTCTCTCCATGCCACAGCATGTGTGTGGAAGTTGGAGGATAACTTTTGGGTGTTGGTGTTCTCCTTCCACCTTTTCTGATACAAGGTCTCTTGCTTTGCCACTACAAATGCCAGCCTAGCTGCCCTGCTAGCTTCAGGAGTCTCCTCACTCCTCATCCTCTTGCTATAGGCATGTTGGGGTTACAGATGAAGGCAGGTGCTTGTATCCAGTTTTATGTGGGTTCTGTGAATCCAAGTTTCAATTGTCAGGCTAACACAGCTAGTATTATCAACCTCTGAACTGAACTGAACTGAGTGGAAGAAGGTGTGGAAAGATTGTAAGAGACAACATGAGGGAGAATATCCAGAGATATGGCCCCCCTCAGTAACAACACACAAAGGGGGAAGAAAAAATTGGTTACCTCTGACATAGTTCATAACTCCTAACCTGTATGCGTACGGAGGAAGGATCCCAGTGGATAGGGGACAGAGAGGAGGGAAATGGGGATACATTCACAAGATTTGCTCATATAAAGATATAAAAAAATAAAGCTATTATCCTAGCCAAATAAATAAGTAAATAATTAAACCCCTGAACCATCTTCATCATCAAGAAAGTAATTGTTGGGGCTGGAGAGATTGCTCAGTGGTTAACAAACTTGCCTGCAAAGCCTGTAGGCCAGTTACTTACGCAAAGCCAGATGCACTGCATGGTGCATGCCCATTCTCCCCCCCCCTTGCTTGCAAATAAAAAACAATGTTTTAAAAGTAATTGTTATGTACATATTCCTATGAGACCTTAATCCTCACCCATAGGTAGTGGGTCAAAGACGACACATCTAGTTAGCATTTGAGACAGTATGTTGAGTTCTTTGTGGTTGCTTTGAATGAGTTAAAAGATAATTTTTACTCTTAGGATTGTTGACTGGAAAATATGTAAACAGAGGTGGAGACCAAAAGAGTGGTCCAATGTGAAGTAATTCCTGAGACCAGAGAAATGAAAGCAGGGGGCAGAGGAGAGGGAGAGAGAAGGGGGGCAGAGAGGAAGGAGGTGTAAACAGAGACATCCGAAACTGCTTTGGAGCCTTTGGTAAGTGAGGTGAGGGAATTCTCACAGGGTAGTCATGCTTCCTTCCCTGAGCACTCTCAGAGGAGCTAGGTGTAGATGATAATGTATATGTTTCTGTTCTTTGTAGTTGAAAACAACCAAGCACAAGGTCCTGTGTAATTTGAAGTTATAGGACAAGATAGTTTATTATTTATTTTAGAAATTAGGAGTTCCAACAACATTCTTGCCAGGAAGAATCATTAGGTTGGTTCATTCTCACTGCCATTAGTTTTGGATTCATAGCAACTAAATTTTCCTCTTAGGCTATCTATAAGTAACACCAATTAAAGATTATTGGGTCTTATTTTTTTAAGTCCATAGAACATGTAAAATGATACACAGGAGCCTTATAATATATTTGCTTCAATAATAACTCAGGGATTTAAAATTTTTCTGTTTTAAAATAGCACAAGACGTCACAAGTCAGTAGTTCAAATGTTAAAGAATCATACAGTTTGGAAAGTAAGGTATTCCATGATTTAGCATGTCATGGGGCTGGTACCTTTGGTCATAATCAGAACAAATAGCCTGGCTGTTTTCACTGTGTTAGCTTTGTGTTTTAGATCAATAAAGTCATGGTGCAATCACACACCCATTTGCAATAAGAAGGGCATGTATTCTGGGGCTTCCAGTTCTCTTTCACTACTGTAGAATTATAGTACTGAGTTACAGTGAGATCTCCTGATGAGGCAAAGCATATTCCTCCTTCAGCCCCTCAAAGAACGCTCTGCTAATGTGGTTTTTTTTCTTTAATGATTCAGCCCAAATCCATATGACCTTTCCAATGAAACATAAAACCTACAATATGTAATCTTACTAATATATTCCAATGCAATTAGGTCACACAAAAGGCTGGGTAAATTTGTAATCTCACCTTTGCCAGAATTTCTAGCTATACAGAAGTGTGTCACTGTACCACGGTGGGTACTCAAAATACATAACAGTTTTTTTATGAAACTCTTACACCTTATCATTCTAGCAAAAAACATCAGAAATTATTTTTTATGTTTCGAGAGACTTTATTCAATTAAGAAAAGGAAAGAGAAGAGAGTTTGAAGAGCACCAGCCCATCAGATGGTTGGATCAGTAAAGCCCCCAGAGTGATGATTTCTTTTTTTTTTAAATGAAAAGTAATGAAGTGTACATCTTAGCAATATCCAAGTTATTATCAGCTTGTCATTTAAATACTACAATATGTAGTTTGGAACACTAAATTTTGCAAGTGCATTAAGTAGTTTCCCATTTCATAGTGCTTCACATCTATACTCATGCAATACTATTTTCACTGGAATCTATGTGTTTGGGTTTCTCAACAAAGGCAGGGATGTTGCTTCAGGCATCCACATTGATCTCAAAGTCCTATGGTAATCAGTTCCAGCTGCACATTTCAGACTGGCACCTGGTTCATTTTGAAAATATGAAAATGTTAGCAAACTGCCACTTCCAGGATGGCCTTGCATATATGAAAACAAATTGCCCAATGACCTCTTAAGGCAGAGTTACTACTTTGCATGAGTAACTATGGGGAGTAGAGACTCAAACTCTTTGAACTGCAAGCATACCACTTTATTCCCTTATCTGGCTGGCCACGGAGGCTTATAAGCAGAGATTTCTAGAACTGCCTCTTTAGCAACCTGCCTGGGTAAAGGTTCTCTAAGAGATAGGAGGTGGCTTACTTTCTTAGAGAATTTATGTAACACAGATAAATGTCTGCCAGGAACAACATTGAGCCCACAAAAGTTATTGAAGGCATGAGATTAGATCCAGCCATGGTGGAGGAGTTACCCCAGAGGAGATTCAGAGGGAACCAGAGTTGCTGAGCACACACATGGCCCAGCTCCTCGGAGGGGAAGTCGGATTGGCATCTTTACAGACAGCCACCACTGGCCGATGTGCTGCAAGCACATCAGAATCTCTTAATGCACCAAAGAAGAAAGGGGGTGAGGACAGCAGGTAAGGGAAACCAGGGGGGGGAATATATAGAAAATTCACCATATAAATTAGCTCAGCCCCTTGCTTTCATCGGAATATGAATCCTGGGGCTGCTTCTGCAAGCACCTAGAAGGGCTGATTCACGTAGCTGACAAGGTTATTATCACAAATGCAAAACTTGTGTAGGTATAAAATGATGGAAACTTGTCTCCAGAAATAAAAAAAAAACATTAAAAGGTCTGCATATGTCAGTGAATTAGAGCCTGTTTGCTTCTAACAGCTGCTATTTCGGAATCCTTCTGAGGATGTTTAAAGAGTGAGTCTTGTATATGGAGGTAGCTGCTCTACCAAAATGGGTTGTGGACAGTGGTAGCCAGAGCAGGCTATTGAGGGAAGCTGATAGTTTTGGCACTGGCTTTGGGTGTTAAGTATCAACTAACATGTTTATGTCCGCCCTTCAGATATCCACATACAAAGACCCCTTTCTCTCCCTTCTGGCAGGAATCCAGGCCAATCCTGGAATGCCTAGTCCCCTGCCCATCATTAAGGCCCTGTGTTAATCGTGGGGCTTCATCTTAGAAGCACCCTGGAAAGGTATGCTAACTGACCCACAGCATTCACATTTCTGCCTCTGTGGAAATTGTATGCACATGACATGGGGCTCTGAAGCAGTACCAAGAAACAATGAAATTCAAGTCCATGTGAAACTGGATGTTCTATGTTTAGCCACGTTAGCTGGCAGGTCATCAGGTTGTTTTTGGTTTTTGTCTTTAAGAAACAATGGTGTTATATTTGAGGTATGTAATATATATATATGTATATATATTATAAGGTACTGTTTGTAATATATATATTACACACACTATATATATATATATATATAATATGGCACTGCTTCATTATTTTCATGGAGAGCACAGTTACCATACATCTTCAGTAGCAAGTCTTAGTCTGTTAAAATGATGTTGACCTGATCTAAAATAGTAGGTTCAAACTTGTTTTTGATAAATAGAATGGTAAGTCCCCAGGAAGAGAACACATTATATTGTTTCCCTGAAGCTTTGAGTGCAGCTTGGCTGGACAACAACAACAAAAAGACATTCAATTTTTTTCTGATCTATTTGGTATCGAAATTCTCTTGATATTCCTCTGTTTTTTTTCTTTCTTGCTGAGACTAAAGAATTTAGGGAACTGCATGTTTATAAATTTGTTGCAATTAATTGCACTATCAATAGAGAAGAGAATTTTGGATCATTTTGGTAGTGATTTGAGTGTTTTTGGGAAATATAAAAATAAGTAGTGGATAGTTTATTTTGTGTGAAGACTTCAGGTTGGCATCTTCTCATTATTGGGGAAAGATGAAAGAAAATGGTCTCAAATTTAAGTTATTAGGGTTTTTATTTTTTATGAATGATTACTATTTAGTTAAAATTATGGCTTATTTTGGTTAAATATGTAATATTTAGCTCTTCACTTATGTTCAACATATTTGTTTTTATGACTCAAAATGAGTTTTGTGTCATTAGAAAAGGAGAAAAACCCTCCCTCACCATATGACAATGATTTTGCATATGTGTGTGGTCCAACTTATTTTTATCTTCAAGGTATTATAGCAAGAACAGAACAGTTAGAAGCAGCATACTTTGCTTATTTCTTTAACAAATCCTCACCCATTGACTCTATGTATGACTTCTCTAGTCTTCCTGCCAGTGGAGTGGCATTCTTCACCCTTCAGGCTGGAATGGAAGTTTTCAAAGCCTCTGGAGACAAGCGCTTGAGCTTCTCACTAGGAGAACATCTGTCCTCTTGATGCTGAATGCCAGACACATAGCTGGCACTCATAAATAGTTTTCAAATGGATGATTAGATATTTTGTGATTTAGGCAAGCATGGGTGGAAACTTTATGCCCTTCCTCTCCTCATCTGACAGACATACAGCCTTGTGTGGTGGGCTGGAGAAGGTCCTTTGGGTTTCAGAAGACCCTTTGTGGGGCTTTGCCTCTCTGGTTCTCAGGCCTGGAGACCATGCTGCCATCGCCCCATGTGCCTTTGCTTGGAGTAATTAAACTCACCAAGTTCAATATCCCTGTTGTCTCTATGGGGCATAGTTTCTTTTTGAAGTATGAGAGGACTCAGGAAAGAAAAGAAGGGTCGATATACACATCATTTGTTTGTAATATTTTACAATTTGTTTGTCTTCCCCTATTTAGCTCTATTTCTCCTCCCTGTTCCAACATTCTGCTGAGTTTAAAGAGACACCTTTCCCCTGTCTGACGTTTTCCGCCATTCTATGTCAGTTACTACTGTTTTTACTAT
Organism: Zapus hudsonius; assembly: GCA_004024765.1. Taxonomy (NCBI): domain Eukaryota; kingdom Metazoa; phylum Chordata; class Mammalia; order Rodentia; family Dipodidae; genus Zapus; species Zapus hudsonius. Next base: position 3,415 of record PVHP010013217.1, on the reverse strand, counting down.
GTGGTCCTATCATTCTATCCTTCATCAGTTCTTTCAATCTATCTTTCATAGAACTGCTCTGATATTTCTACATCCCATTTACTGACCACAATCCCAAATATTTATTTTTTAACCTCTGTTCTTCAGTCTAATAAAGTTCCTTCAACCTGTACCTTCTGTCTTTCTCTCACTCCTCTCTCTCTCTCTCTCTCTCTCTCTCTCTCTCTCTCTCTCTCTCTCTGCCTCCCTGTTTCTATCTCTCTTCTGGCTTTGGTTTTGTAACCCTGTACTTCTAATTATTCTCTTGTGTACAGCCCATACTCACTTTCCACATGCTCCCACACACTTGCAGAACCCAAACTCTGGTTCAATCTGATCCTATGTTAGCCTGAAGTGTGTTGCTAACAAAGTACTATTTGTCAAGCCAGGAAGTTGGTAGCCAACTCAGTACCTGTTTCCATCCCCATCCCTCTGCAATTCTATACTTTCCATGCACAGACTTCTTAGTTCTATCCTTCATATTTCTTACTGTCATACCCTTAGATCAGGCTATTGATTATTACCTTTCCTCTGTCCATTTCTGCCTTTGTCCTTGTCCTCCTCATTCAAGACACAACACAGTCACACACTATGATTTTAAGCATCTTCTCTTCTAGTGCCACTTTGGGGATACTTTTTGGCTTAGAACAGAATGCAAAATTTCAAAGATGGCTTTGTGACCTGGCTCCTATTCATAGCTCTAATTTTGCCTGTTTCCTCCAATTGCAGAAGTACTGATCACTTTGTCAGTTTTTGCAATGCTTTCTCTTGCCCTTGGTCATTCTTACTCTTTCTCTTTCTCTTTCACCTTCTCTTTTCCCTGGGGTAACTTGTACTCATCTTTCTACTTTTTGTTTACTGTTTCAAAAATGTCTACCTTGAGCTCCTACTATATGCCCCAGGGCATACAATATTGCTTGCAATATAATACTGAGGACACTGTATTTTAATTGCATGTTGGCTTTCCCTCCCAATGTTTTATAAATTTTTGAAGGCAGATACCTATCTACATTGTTTTTGTGTCCCAAGTGCATAATGCAATGCTTGTAAGATAATACAAATAAATATTTGCAACAGAGATTATAGAAAATGGTGAAGGCGAACCATAATGAACCAAACTACCTATTACTTGCTGGATAGTTGGGTAGATTATACCACTTTATATTTGTCTTTCATACATATAAGGCAGGAATTATGATAGTACCTCATATCATTGTGAGTACTGAATTAATATATGTAAATTGTTTAGAATAGTGCTTAATACAAAGCACACCATTAGTTAATGTTTATTAAAACATTTAATATAATCATTAAAAAATAGAAATCTAAAGCAGATAACCCGGGGAAGGATGATAGAGAGAGGCACCAAGGGTGCTCAAATTGTCTAAAATAAAATCTACAGACTCTTAAAAACCTAGTAACTATGCAAAATATAAACTCACCCACTATAACTCAGGGAAATTTGTGGAAGGGGGTGGAAAGAATGTAAGAGTCATGGGGGGGGAAGAGTAATTAATGCATAAGAGGGAATGTCATCATGGATTCAATGGCTTTATCTAAGAATCTATGATACTGAGCATATTGCTGAGTTAATATATGTAATTTTAATCCAATAAAAATGTTAAAAATACAAAAAATACTAGGAAAAGACAAAAAATAGACATTTAGCTGTCATTTATCTCTCTATCATGTATCTTTATCTAAAAATGAGCATGACTCTATATACCTTTACTAACCAGTCGTCATCTTAAATTGAATCTGTGGCTAAATTATAGAGTGTAATGAAACAAGAGTATGATCACTGTATTATTAACTTTCCTTGTTGCTATGACACTACGACAAAATATTGGACAACATGGAGGATCCAAATGGAACCCCACAGAGAATGACGGGATGAATGAGGAGCCCACAGCCACAGCCATTAAATCAACACAGGATAAGCCAGTGAGACAGAAACCAACGATTTCGACACAAAGAGCCCTAAGCTTACAACCTTAAAGCAGCCTTAATACTCATCCACCAAGACTCAGGGAACTATGCGGAAGAGGGGGCGGAAAGATTGTAAGAGCCGTGGTGGAGGAGATAATCCAGAGGCATGGTCAGGAGAACCTGGCTGAATACTAGGCTATCCATGGTCCCCTGTCACAAGGACTGATCCAGACGAACCATGGAGGAGGTTATCCAGTGGAGGGGGGAGGGGAGGGCAGCGGGGAATTGGGGATAACAACTCATTGTTTGCCCACTAAATGTTGTAACTCATTATGGACAATAAATTAAAAAAAATTAAAAAAAAAAGAAATATACTATCACAGCCATCAGTTTAAATGACATTCTTTTTGGATAACCTGGCTAGGTGCTGCCCTACACAAGGAACTTCCCATTTTTCTGCACATTTTTGTAGTAATTTTGGCTACTAAGCCTGTATCTTGTCTTTATTTGGAAGAAGGGGAGGAAACATTGCAAGAGGCACAGGGTTGGATTGAATATCTAGAGGCATTGCACCTTCCCTCCCCCAATGACTGCTGCTCTCACAAATCATACCCACAACCCAGCAATCCCACTGAGAAGGGCCCTCAATTGAATGGGGGCAGGGAAGAGGGAAATGATACCAATTAATTACTTGTCCATTCAAAATCTCTACTTAATAAAAGAGGATATAGAAGCATGCAAAGGCTTGGTTATTTGTCCAGAGACATGCATCATTTCCCATTGAAGGCAGGAATGACAAACCAGCAATCCACAACTCTCTTGAATTCACAATAAAATATGACCACAATTTATTATTTGGAAAGAAAAACTTAAGTGTAAGAGCATAAAATGTACCATTTTTTTTAAAAAGTGTAACTATGAATTTAGGCTAACTTGTCTAATTTTTTATAAGGTGAAGGAAATTGATAAAAATAGATCATAAATATATGTATATAGATATGTATTAACCCATATATAGGTATGTATAAATATAAATATATAGGTATGTATAAATATATATAGGTATGTATGAACATATGACATATAAATGAAATAAACTATGAAGATAAAATGAAGTATTGAGAAACACATTAAACAATTGTTGCTAGCTCTCTCCTGGTTTCCTTTGGAACCAGTTTTGTTCAATTTGTAAGAAAGCAAGAATAAAAATCTCCCAAGTCTGTCTGGCTAGCCTTTATTCTTTTCTTTTTTTTTTCAGTCTTTTTTTAAAAATTTATTGTCCATAATGAGTTACAACATTTAGTGGGCAAACAATGAGTTGTTATCCCCAATTCCCCGCTGCCCTCCCCTCCCCCTCCACTGGATAACCTCCTCCATGGGTCGTCTGGATCAGTCCTTGTGACAGGGGACCATGGATAGCCTAGTATTCAGCCAGGTTCTCCTGGCCATGCCTCTGGATAATCTCCCC